>JABUQX010107291.1:37500-40000 GCA_015478945.1 Trachelipus rathkii
GCCAATAATCATATTACTATTATATACTAAACAATCGCCATCCCTGCATCCGCACGCATCCCGCTGGTAATATTAAAATCAACATCCGCTCGCACGCATCCGCATCTGCTGGATGAGAATAAAAATGAACATTGCTGCATCGACTATATATATTATATATTTATAATATATATATATATATATATTATTTATTATCTATATATATATATTTCCATATATATATTAATATATTAATATGATATAAATATTAGCATTTAATATAAAATATATATATTAAATTCTATATATATTATATATATTATATATTATATATATATACGATCAGAGAGATACATATTTAAAAACCCTTCATCATTATTCTCGGATTCTGAGAAAGCTTTAACATTAAAGAGACTAATGTTTGAACTTCGAAATTTCTAATCTCCGGATTATTGGGTCCATCAGAAAACTATTATATACTACATATATATATATATATATATTATATATATATATATATATAACTATATATTAGTTATAATATATAATAATATATTTCCATATATATTACTATATTTATTAATTTATATTATACATATTATAGTATATCTATCTATTTCTATTATTTATATATATATAATATATTTTAATATATATAATAATTATATATATATATATATATAATAACTATTAATATTTATATATATATATATTATATACTAATTATATATATATACTATATATATATATGATATATATATATACATTTTATATTTTCTCAATATACTTATATTATAATAGTTATATTATATATTAAAGCTTATATATTAGTTATATATTTATTATTAATTTTAAAATAAATAAACTAATTTTTCAAACTTAAAATGCCAAATTTTATTTTATATATACACTATATGTCTAAATCAATATAACATCATACCATTGAACTATAAAATATTTAGCCGAAAAAATAATTGTGTAATCTGTTATAATTTATTATATTTTTTATTTGTTCTATGTCCTTCATTAACTAATTTCACTATAAAGAGGTAATTAGTATCGTGAAAGAAAATATTAAGATTATTGCAACAATTAATAGATTGTGAATATATTGTACAATAAATAGAAAGATAAGCAAGATCTATTTTACTATTTTTTAATACTCCCAGTTTATTTTTCTATGTCTAGCTGTGAATCATTATCTGTCCAGGAAAAGTTCAGAATAGAAAAGACAGAAATATCTTTTTTGGGGAAAATGACATATATCATGATTGTGGTGCGCAGGAGCAATAGGGTTGAAAGGTGTCTCGTTAGTTTAAATTTAAAGGCAGTTAGACTCAAGAGATAGCACCGATATTGATTGAGCTCGCTCTATTAGAAAGACTTGCTGATATTGAAAGAGATGGTCAATTAACACGCGAAGTTGTGTGTTTAGAGATATTTCAGTTTTTATTGAAAGTGAGTATAACATTGTTTCGAAGATTGTGACACTTACTGAATAGGAAGACATCCAAAAGCATTTATTTAATGCAAAATTTTTTTTATTCTTCCTTAACATATGTTGTGTAGAATGCCTCTGGTTTATATTTGAAATCAAAAACTGGCTTATATATACATGGTTCTTATGTGCGTGCATTTTACATGATGATTAGTATCTAATGACTACTATCATAATAAATAGTGATACTGACTAAATATATCATAATTTTGATGTAGAACATAACTATATAATAATGAATTAGATTTGTGAATATATATTATTATGTATAAATATTAGAATAATAATTATATAAATAATCATTATTATGTGGCAGCTAAGGGAACATAATCTAAATTGCAATAATCAGTTAAGTAAGCCTTATACATAGGTATATTTATATATGCATAAAAATTCAAATAATTTATTAGTAATAATAATAAACATAAGATATAATAATAATGATATAATAATTAATCAAACTAATTTAATAAAAATATGTAATAGATTTGAAATTATAAAAATATATATGAAAGAGATTAAAATAGATATGAATAATAACTTAATGTGCATTAGTAAGCACTATGCTAATTAAATATTTCTGATAGCACATTCAAGAATGATATCTCTCTCTCATGCAAATATTTTCGTTATCATTCTAATAGTATTCTTTTCAATACACATACTTCACAATTTCTGGTTAGAGTGCGGCTATGTACATTAATTTCCACACCCTAGTTATTTAATCTTAAAGCAAATTTAACCAACATGCCTAACAAATACAGTACAAACTACCACAACATTCAAGCACAAGTGGTTTCCAGAATTGTTTAGATTTTAGATAAATAATTTTAGCATTTGAAGTTTGAAAAATTATCATATACGATACTATCTAATATTCTTATTCTATAATTTTAATTCCCTGAAGTGAATATTTGGCTATCTGGAAATTTTCGAAGCGTATGTTTTAAATTTTTTCTTTATTATCTTTGTTATTTGAACTATTAAAATAATATATACAAATAAATTTATGGAATGACACTA
>JABUQX010107292.1:7500-12500 GCA_015478945.1 Trachelipus rathkii
ATATATATATATTATATTATATATATAATATATATGAATATAATATATTATATACTATATATATATATAATATTATATATATATATATATATTATATATATATTATTATATATATATATAATAATTATATACTATATATATATATATATATTATATATATATATATATATATATAATATATATATTATATATATATATATATATATATATATATTGTTGTTAAAAAAAGAACACTAATAGAATCGAAATTGGAAATGGTTGATAGACTCTATATTAAGGAAGTAAATAAGGAAAATAAAAATTATAGCAAAAGAAAACACACAGAAGAACTGTTATAAGAGAGAGAGAGAGAGAGAGAGAGAGAGAGAGAGAGAGAAGAGAGAGAGAAGAGAGAGCAGAGAGAGAGAGAGAGAGAGATGAGAGAAAGAGAGAGACAGAGAAGGAGAGAGAGAACAGAAAAGAGACAGAACAGACAGCCAGACAGAGAAGAGAAGAGACAGAAAAAGAGAACAGAGACACGACAGAACTAGACAGATGATAGAGGAGAGAACCTACGGACCGACAGACAACCGACAGCAGAGAAAGGAAGAGGAGACAGAAAGAGACAAGAGACAGACAGACAGACAGACAGATACACAGACAGACAGACAGAGAGAGAACCCGCAGCAGACAGACAGACAGACAAGACAGACAGACAGACAGACACAGACAGACAACAGAGGAAGGAGAGACACCGCGAAACCACCGAGACAGGACGACGAGACAGAAGACCAAGATAGACTAGAGAGAGAGACCCGACAGCAGACCGCAGACAGGACAAGAGAGGAGAGATGACCAGAAGAGCAGAGACAGACGACAGAAGCAAGAACAGACAGAGACGTACAGAATAGATAGAGAGAGAGGACGACAGACAGACAGACAGACAGAAAGACAAGAACAAGGGAGAAGAGGACAGAAGAGACAGAGAAACCAGACAGACCCGCAGAACAGACAGACAGAAGAAGGAGAGGAGACAGAAAGAACAGAGACAAGGACAGACAGACAGACAGACAGAACCCCAAAACAAGCAGATAGATATTTAGAGAAGAAGAGACGACAGAAGACAGACAGACGAGAAGGAGAGAGCAAGAAAAAGATAGACAGCAGACAGGACAGATTAGATAGAGAGAGAGGTGAGAACCGATAGACGAGACGACAGACGAGAGAAAGGAGAGGAGACCAGAAAGAGACAGACAGACAGCGAAGGAGAGAAGACAGAAAAGAGATCAGAGAACAAGACAGACAGACAGGACAGACATGACAGATAGATAGATAGAGAGAAGAGACCGACAGAACAGACAGACAAGAACACAGGACAAGTGACAGAAAAGACAGACCAGACCGACCAGACAGATAGATAGAGAGAGAGACCGACAGATAGACAGAGAAGGAGAGAGACAGAAACAGACAGACAGACAGACAGACAGAGAAGGAGAGAGACAGAAAGAGACAGAGACAGACAGACAGACAGACAGACAGACAGATAGATAGAGAGAGAGACCGACAGACAGACAGACAGACAGACAGACAGAGAAGGAGAGAGACAGAAAGAGACAGAGACAGACAGACAGACAGACAGATAGATAGAGAGAGACCAACAGACAGACAGACAGACAGACAGACAGGGAGAGACAGAAAGAGACAGAGACAGACAGACAGACAGACAGACAGACAGACCGACAGATAGATAGAGAGAGAGACCGACAGACAGACAGACAGACAGACAGACAGACAGAGAAGGACAGACAGAAAGACAGACAGAGAGTAGAGAGAGAGGGAAGTCGGGTAGGATAGAACAGTACCAAGCCAGAAGCAGAGAAGGAAGGACAGAAAGAGAGCCAGACAGACAGAGAAGGAGAGAGACACGAAAGAGGACCATGAGACGAACAGCAGACAGATAATAGATAGAGAGAGAGACCCCAACAGACGAGACAAGACAGCAGAAGACAGAGAGGACGAAGACAGAAAGAGACCCAGAGACCAAGAACAGACAGACATACCAACAGATGATAGAGAGAGAGACCAAACCAAAGAAACGACAGACGACAGACAGGAAGGAGAGAGAACAGAAAGAGACAGAGACAGACAGACAGACAGACAGACCGACAGACCAGACAGACAGACCAGACAGACAGACAGACAGAAAAGACAGATAGATTAGAGAGGAGAGACGCAGACAAGACAGACAGAACAGACAGAGAAGGAGGAGACAGAAAAGAGACGGGAGACAGAACAGACAGGACAGACAGACAGACAGATAGAGAGAGAGACCGACGAAACAGACGACCAGTAGGAAGGGAGACAGAAAGAGAACAGAGACAGACGACCGACAGACAGGACAGATAGAGAGAGACAGACCGCAGACAGACAAACGAGAAGGAGAGAGACAGAAAGAGACAGAGCAGACAGACAGACAGACAGACAGACAGATAGATAGAGAGAGAGACCGACAGACAGACAGACAGACAGAGAAGGAGAGAGACAGAAAGAGACAGACAGACAGAGAGACAGACAGACAGAAAGAGAGAGATATAAGAGCAGAGGAGACCGACAGAACGACAACAGAGGAAGGCAGAGAGACAGAAAGGAGACAGACAGACAGACAGCAGACCAGACAGACAGACAGACAGACAGACAGAACAGACAGACAAGACAGACAGATAGATAGAAGAATAGAGAGAGACCGACAGACAGACAAGACAGGAGAAGGAGAGAGAACAGAAAGAGCGATCAGACGCGACAGACAGAACAACAGATAGACACAGACAGACAGAGAGACAGACAGACACCCAGACAGACAGAGGCAGACAGACAGAACAGACAGACAACAGAAACAGACAAGATAGATAGAGAGAGAGACCGACAGACAACAGACAGACAGACAGACAGCCAGACAGGAGAAGGAGAAAAAAGAAGACAGAAAGAGCAGAGACGACAGAAGAACAGACAGACAGAAGATAGATATAGAGAGAGCAGACCGAAGAAGACAGAACGACAGACAGACCAGAGAACGGAGAGAGACAGAAAGAGACAGACAGACAGAACAGACAGATAGATGAGAGAGAAGACCGGCAGACATACAGACAGACAGAGACAGAGAAAGAGAGAGACAGAGGACAGAGGAGACAGAGACAGACAGACAGACAGATAGAATAGAAGAGAGAACCGACCAAGACAGGACAGACAACAGAAATACAGAGGAGAGCGGACAGATATAAGGGAAAAGACCCAGAGGAGCAGACAGAAACAGACAGATCGACAGATAGTAGAGTAGAGAGAGACCGACAACAGACAGACAGAGAAGGAGAGGAGGAGACAGAAAGAGACCAGAGACAAGAACAGCAGACCAGACAGACCAGAATAGAGGGAGGAGAAAGAAACCGAAACAGACAGACAGCAGACTGAAACAGACAGACAGACCAGACAGACATGAGAAGCGATAAGACCAAAAGAGAACATGAGACAATGACAGAGACAGAAGACAGACAGACAGAACAGACAGGACAAGACAAGAACTTAGATAGACCGGATGAGATCTGTGGACAGACAGAAGACCCATGACTAGACCCAGAGGAGAGAGACAGACAAGAGGACGAGACAGACAGACAGATCGACAGATAGGATAGATAGAGAGAGAGACATCAGACAGCAGACAGACGACAAGACAGAGAAGGAGAAGGACAGAAAGAGACGAGACGACCAGACAGACAGACAGACAGATAGAGAGAGAGACCGACAGACAGACAGACAGACAGACAGACAGACAGAGAAGGATAAACGAGAAAGAGCAGAGAACCGACAGACAGGACCAGATCAGACAGCACAGAAGACCAGAACAGACAGATGAGGAGAGACCCGACAGCAGTCCAGACAGGACAGACAAACAGACAGACAGACAGACAGGCAGACAGACAGAAAAAGAGAGAGCAGACAGACAGACAGACAGAGAATTCTAATTTCTCAAAGAGAGGAAATAAACTGATTAGGAGGAAAAGTGTTGAAACGAAACGAAAAAAAACTTCTCATGAATAGAAGCAATGAAAGCGTTCAAAATTTGCGAACCGCAAATCTTATTAAGGTGGCTACAAACATTCGATATTCGACGAACATTTTAAGACGAATAGTCAAATACCGAATGTGAGGGGGGTCAACTTATGACAAATGTTCGCTATTCAATCTTTGTCACACAGGGTAAAAATAACACATAAACTCCAGTATAAGGGGTTGGGGGAGAATGAGAGAAGGGGGTTTAACTCCCTAAGATCACTCCCCCTCAAAATATATCACTATCATTATTTCCCTTAAACAATACCTTCACGACCTTCAGAATCAACTTGCAAATATCTTCACGACCTTCAGAATCAACTTGCAAATATCTTCACGACCTTCAGAAGCAACTTCCATCTCGAAAAACCCATAAGTGATACAAATCCATTTGAACATTAAATTTTTGGGGCTGAAAGGTTGACAATGAAGGGTAGTACCTGACCATTTAAAAATGAACTACGAAACGGTAAAGGTAAATATGGCCCACACAACACCCCCCGCACAAAAAAATATAAATAAATAAAAAGAAAGTAAAACTTGTAAGTCTCTGGGTCATCTACTTTGCCAATAATCTATTTTGGAATTATTATATTATTATTATTATTTATAATTATTATTATTATTATTATATTATATTTATTATTATATTATTATTATTATTATTATTATTATTATTAATTATTATTATTATTATTATTTTATTATTATTATTATTTGAGTACGCATGTCATAAATAGTTTTTCTTCTTTTTCTTTTTCTTTTTCTTTTTCTTTTTCTTCCCCCCTCCCCCCCCCCCTCCCCCCTCCCGCCCCCACATCTCCCCTACATCCACGTTTCCCCCCCTCCCCCCCCCCCCTCCCCCCCCCCCCCGCCCCCTCCCCCCCCCCTCCCTCCCCCCTCCCCCCCCCCCCCCC
>JABUQX010107293.1:0-10000 GCA_015478945.1 Trachelipus rathkii
GGCTCCGCAGCCCTGGCTTTAACTCATGTTTTACTGGCTTTAACTTTTTGTTACTCGTTTAACTATAAACATTAATACTTAAGCAAGTATCGTAAGATCGATAGATGGTGTTACATAAGCCCTAAGGGCTTAGTATGTCTATGTTCTTTTGTTTTAAGGTTTACTGCTTTAACTTTCTGCTTTATACGCTTTAACTCTTGCTTAACTTCTTTAATCAATACACTGTACAATACTTAAGCGAGTAAATAGTAAATCATAGAGGTGTTTACATAGACAAGGGGATTAGTATTGCCTTATTGATTTGATTAAATACTACTTTCTGCTTACTTTCTGTTTACTGCTTTAACTCATGTTTCATGTTTTACTGCCTGCTTTACTGCTTTAACTTCTGCTTTACTGGCTTTAATTTCTGTTTACTGCATGCTACATCCTTTGTTATTACTTCATTATTTATATAAATTAACGTTTTTTATTGTTGTTTTAATTATTTTTATTTTTAATTCCTTTTATTTTATTTTTCTTCTTTTTATTTTTTTATTTTTTTTATTAGTTACTTTTCTATTATATAATCTTTTTTATTTATTTTTATTATTTTACTTTATTTTATTATTAATTATTACTTTCTTATTTTAATGACTCCATCTCCTTAATTATATATGTACTTATGCTTATTGTTTATTTATCATTTATTATACACCAGCGCCATCACACACACACACACACACACACACCACTACAAACATAGCCTCGGCAACACACACACTTACACTTATACAACATTATCCTCTGACACTTTATCACACATTCACTATGATCTTACATTGTACCATAGCACTTTACATTACTATTCTTAATTGACCATTATCAGGCCTTAGATTACCCCTAACCTTCATGTTGATCACTTTAACACACAACACCACCACCCCCAGTCTCAAACTCTCCCCCAGATTTACTTAACTCACAGATTTACTTACTACATCGGCAGATATATATACAATCGCGTAAGATTTACTTATTCCTCCAACGTTTACTTATGACACCACTTACTTATACATCATCTTTCACTGAAGTGAATTATACAAGATTACTTACACGCCACTACTTCACGAATTAAGTATATAATTTAATAAAACTTTTTTTTGTTATTAATTAAACTAAGTTATTTAAATATTATTACATATACTTTACAGACCTTAAAGTTTCTTAAAACTTCTTTATAATAATCAATCATTATCTTTGAGTAAAGAGATATATAATGTTTAATTATTTTTGTTTTTAAATTGTTATAACTATCAAGTTTAATAATAACTTTTACTAAATTTTTATGAATTTTATTAAGAAACATATATTTTACGTACCTTAAAGAATAATCTAGTAAAGGTCAGGCCCATGAAACACTATACACGAGCGTAAATGTACTTTTGTGTCTAAATGTGACATACTGCTTTTATATCATCTGATTGCCATGATAATAAAGTATATGAAATATACAAAATGAAAGCAAATTATCATTTAATTAACATGTATTTTATTAAATCTTTCTATTATAATTTTATTTAAGAAATAAAATTATTGTCACTTACTTTTATATTATTCGTTCGATGTTAACTAAAATATTTCAAAGTTTTTTAAATAATTCGGAATTTTTCTTTATATTATAATTATTATTATTATTTTCTTATTATTATTATTATTTTTATTATTATATTATTATTATTATTATCTATGTAATTGACAAATCAGTCACGAGAAAACACAAACCGCAACATTCCTTACAGATCGAACTGAATTCTCTGTAAAATGTGTTGTAGGATATTCCTTTTTGTACCCCGGGGCGATTTCGGCCTAATTCCAGGTCAAAATATATTTCAAACTGACCTTTTTCTGTAAAATGTGGTGCAATAAACTACGTTTAGTCCTAAATTTAGGCTAAATTTAGGTGCTTTTTGTATCAGGCTGATTTAAGCCTAATACAGGTCAAAAGGTAATTTCAATATAGACAAGAATTGAGATCAATGTTATTATTTTATAAAATTATATTTCAAACTGAAACATGAATTGGATCGTAAGATCTTTGGCAGGTAGTAAGGAAATAGTTTACCTTTCTTGTTGAGTGGTACGGAGTAATTCTTATTCTATAAATGACTGTCATGTGACATTGGGCGAGATTTATTTTATCGCGTTTTTTGGTTTTAAAGGTACATTGAAAATACGATGTTTTTTTCATTATCCTGAGCCCTAACCTCTTGTTGGATGAAAATTATATTTGAGCCGGCGGAAATTTTAGACTCCAACTCCATTTAAAAAAATCATATTTCGTCTTTTAGCTGTTAAGCGGTGCACAAGTTCTCTGTTTTGTAATAAAAGTGTTCTAATTTTCACTAAGTGTATATCATGAAATCACCTTAACAAGTATAACTCATCAAGACATTAGTCAGTGGAAATCAAGATCGAAGTAGGGTTTTCATTCTAATATAAGAAACCCGATGGATTTGAATTATTTTCAATGTGTGACTACCCAAATACCCTGTTATAACATACGCAAAGGCGTATTTTTTCGGTGGTAGTCAGAATGAATTTACTTGTATATGTAATCAACTGAATGAGTGGCTTAGGGCAGAATACTTTAAAGCAAGCGTCAGCTTATAATACTGAGCGCTGAAGACAGTTAATTAACCCTGTCGAACGAACAGCGATAAGCACTTAGTACGTCTAGCATTTTGTACTTGGAAAGCAGTCATAAATCATAAGGTATGTTGGAATGTTAGATTATGGGGAGAGAAATCTGAAAAGCAGTGTTATTTGAACATACAATCATTTGATTCTACATTTCAGGCCTAAGCGCAGATGAATGAATATGGTTTGAAGGTCGTAGGAATGTTAATTACGAGAAGAAGGACATATTGTTCATCCTCTGTGTTATCTATTGTAATCCGTGATGTCATTGACAGAAATGTTATACAAGAATGATCTCGCATTTAGTAGGAAAGGCCTGATTGTGTGATCCTAGCGGCACATCTAATCGATTCGATTTCCTAAGTTACATAGAACGTACGAGGAATGCATTTGATCTGAGCTTAGATAACCATGGCAGGAAAGTATTTGATGCAGTGAGTCCAGAATGTAATATCTATGATATCTGAAAGGCGGAAACTTTATCATAATGTGTTACTGAAGGTATTATCTGAGATACGAAAATATACTCTCGATAATGATTTATATAATGATTGGCATATTTGCAAAGATTGTAGAGAGTTTTAATATAATGGCGTAAACTCATGTTGTAATAATGTATCGTGGGATAGTTATTATATAATAATATTCTGTATTATATTTATTTCAATATATATATATGTATCTTATATATATTAATAATATATATTATATTATATATATATATATATATATTATATATATATATATTATATATATATATATATTATTATATATATATAATAGAATATATATTATATATATTATATATATATATTAAACATTAGTATAATATTATTTTAATCACTCTTGTATATTTATACTTACTATATAATTATATATTTTATTATATATATTATATAATATACATATTTAGTATATATATATATTATATATATGTATATATATATATAAAATAGTTGTAGTTTAAGATATTAAATTTCTAATTATATGTAAAGTTTTTATTATCCTTATTTTTACTTTCTTAAATAAATATTTACATGTATGTTGAGAGTTTAAATAAACGAACCCCAGGTTCAGGATATGAAAAAACATGTTTTGCTTGTGAAAGTAATACAATGTGTCTATCATAGTTTAATGCTTACTGTATTTTCGGTACGGCAATTGATGATGACTTACACATTTTCCTTCTTACTTCTAAAGAATGATCTTACCGATCCATCATGTTTCGGAGTTTGAACTATATTTATAAAAATATAACATTGATTCTCGATTCTTGTCTAATATGCTGGAATTACTCTTTTGACCCGGTATTCAGGCTTATCGCACTGTTGATACAAAAAGGCTATCCTAAATTTAGGCCTAAAAATCAAAATATGCGTAGTTATTGAGCAATTTTACGCAGAAGAGGTCATAGTTTGAAATTAACTTTTTGCCTGGTAATTAGGCCAAAGCTCGGCACCGGGATACAGAAAAGTTGATATCCTATCAACAATTTTAGAAGCAGAGCAGACGGGTCAAGTTCGTATCTGTAATGGGTGCGGGGTTGTTGTTGTGTTTCCCTCGTGATGGATTGTCAATGTAGATATTAAGGAATAACATAATTAATATATAATATAAATAATATAATAATATTAATATAATACTAATAATAATAATTAGTAATTAATAATAGGTGAAAAAACAGAGATGATCAGAAACTTGTGAAGATATTTTATAGTTGAATAGGAAAAAATTTCAAGAAAATGATAATTGTTAGTTTCTTTAATCATTTACTTAGAAAGATTTTAAATAAAACTACATGTTTTGGGTAGAGAAGAAACTTATTTTGTATTTTTTACTTTATTTACTATGCTTACAAGATGATGTTTAAAGCGTCAGATCACTAGTAAAGAATGTGGGCGTGACATAGTTGTTGTAGAGGGTGTTAGGGGCTGAATGTAACTGATTTAGGAGTTGGTGCTTTAGTAGGTACGGGGTGAGAATAAGTATTGTTTGTTAATAAATTTAGATAGAGAATTAGTTGAGTAAACAGTTATTGTTACACAGACGCTTGATATTATGACAATGTTGTATGAAGACAAATGAGTAGGTTGATACAGTTACATAATAAATTGGATTGGTGCTCGAAAAGACTGAATGATTTGTTTATTAGTGTGAGAAGTTTTAGGGGATTTTTGAAAGTGAATTTTAAGTTATGAGTTTGATGAGGTAACGTCTTAAGGAGGGTAAGGGGCGCGGATGGTGTGAATTGGGGAAATGCGAGACGAAAAGAATGTGTTGGTGCGGGATAAGAGGGATTATCGAGGGGCGGGGGAGGTCATTGTGGTGAAGGTGTGAGTGTGTGTGGTAAGCTAAATCTGTCTGTAGTGAGAAGTGGGTCATAGTGAATGGATAGAGTGTCATAAGTGGTGAAGGTGTGGTGGTCGGTTAAAGTACAAATCCTGGATGGTCGGTAGTGGGTAAGTAAAAGTATTATGTGTCGATGGTTAAGGTAAAGTCTGCGTGTGTAAGTAGCTGAGGAGGTCTGTGTGTGAAGTGTAGAGTAGTATGATTGGTGGACTGGGAGTAGTGTGTGGTGTGGGGTGTGTGATGTGTGTAGTGGTGAAATGTAGTTGTGCGTAGGGTATGATAAGTAGCGATATGAGGGTGGAATGTGTGTGAGTAAGTGTAGAATGTAAGGTGTCGATGTGAGTAAATGTAAAATTATCTTTTGAGTCTATTGGTGATGTTATATTTTTGACTTACTATTTCAAGCATTGTAAGATAAAAACTGAGTGTAAGTGTGGATGTGTGTGTTGTCTATGCTTGAGCGTTTGTATAATTTTTTGTAATGTGCTATATTAATTAGGCTTCGAGATTTTAATAGGTAGATCTAGGAAGCAGGAAATTAAAGCACCGAAAAGATTTAAAATTAAAAGATTTAAGATTAGACTGGAAAAATAGTTTGACCGGAAATAAAAAACGAGAATAAAAGTTGAAGAATAATGAATAAAAAAAATCAGGGATGGCAAAAATAGAAATATAAATAAATAGAGATAAAAATAACAAGTATTGAAAAAAATAGAGAAACAGTATGTTGTAATAAAGTATAAAGTGATTAAAGCAAGTAAGATAAGAAAGTTTAAAGCAGTAGGCAGAACTTAATAGCAGTTTAACAGGAGAAAGTTAAAAGCAGTAAGCAAGGAATTAAAAAAAGCAGTAAACTGAGTCTTAGGTAAAGAGAAAGTTAAAGGGATATATGCATTCTAAATGCATTACTAATCCTTGGTTTGGCTTATGGTAAAAATTTATTGATGTTACTGATGTGACTGTTATAAGTATCGTAATTGTATGTGAGTTTAGTGAAAAGGAATAAAGCAGTGAGTTAAGGAGCAAGGTAACGAGAAGATAAGTGTAAAAGGCGAGGTAGAAGGCATAAAACACAAAGCGCGAATACTAAGTGGCCTGTAGGTGTTAGGTAGAAGGCTCTGATTGATTACTTGATTGTGGCGAGAGATGGTGGCTTTACAGGTAGGGCGTAGTGTAGGTGGAGTTAGCGCAGGTTAAAGTCAGAAGATTAAGCAAGTAATATACATGAGTTAAGAGGTCGTAAATACAGGTAAAACAAAGCATACTAACGCTCCTTGTCTGCTATGGTAGACACAGTTACTCTTGATTTAACTGATTGGTCTGCTTTAAGGTCTGGGTAAAGGTAATATGTGTTTTTAGAGAGTATAAAGGTTCGTTGACATTGTAGAAATATAAATGGTTATAATATTTGATAGTCTGATTTTTCATCTTACATACAATTTTTAAAATTTATAAATAAAAAGTATTAAGTAAAAAAAGTATTTAAGTAAAATAATGTTTAAATGGAAAGTATTATGTGTGTAAATATAGGTCTGTAGATGAGAATAGCAATGTTTAGGTTGCGGAAAATGTTTTTTTTAATAAAAACTGTTTAAAGTATGTGAAATAACAAATGATGACGTCATAATATTTCTTTGGAAAGAAATTCTTTGAAATGTCTAAGACATCAAATAAAAATGCATGATTATAGTAATAATATATTTTTATTCGTCGCGGTGATATTTGCGCCTGGGGCGAAAGCGCGGCGGGCGGGTAATATCTGCTGCTGCGTCGAGCTTACGGCGCGGGAACGCGGGAACAGCGTGCAGGGTGGGGACGCGGCGGCTCGCACCTGCGGTGGTTGCGGGTTATGTCACTTCGAGCGGGAGGGCGTGATGCGGCACCTGAGGATATCTGACTTATGAACTAGGGGAAGAAATCAATATTAGAAAAATATTTTTTAAGGTATGGAAAAGTGTTAGAACAAATGATGCATCAAATGCAGATACAGATATGAATTTAACAGTTATAAATACAGCTGATAAAAAAGATGGAGTGATAAGAATGAAGCTGTCAAGGAGTTAGAGGCATCAAATGCTAGAAGCGCCATTAAATGCTTTAGGCATCAAAGTTGAGGCATCATCAGGTTGAATGGCTCAAAGTTGAGGCACTAATGCTGAGGCATCAAAATATGAGTGTGTGAGTGTAAGTGTAGTGGTACTTATGGAATAGTGTAAGTGTTAAACAGTGTCATTTAGTGTGTTATAAGTTGTCATGTGAATAGTGTGTAGTATAGTGTCGTGTGTATGTGTGGTATAAGTGTTAGAAAAAGGACTAACTTATAGTAGGAACAACGCTCGAAAACTTTTTAATATACACAATCACTGTATACTTTATAACCTCGGGGTAGGACACCCATATTAGGGCTTTCTAGGCTCAGGGGAGGCTAGAAAAGGCTTGAAAACAAGTGCACTCAGTTGGCGACTATGTGGACTCACTGGCAACTATGTGTGCACTCACTTGGCACTCATTGGGACTCCTCACTTGGCACTCATTGCACTCATTGGCACTTACGATTGGCACTTGGCCTCACAGTCTGGCACTTCACACTGGCACTTCATTCTGAATACTCATAGAACCTTAATGAGAACATCCTATGATGGTATTCTTACGGTGATTGGGACCATTCAAAGCCAGTCAAGTTTGCGTGGGTCAAACTTGACCCATGGTATATGGCGGGGTCAAGGCTGAAATAAGGACAAAAAATATAAAGACATCAAAAAAGGGCTATAGTCCTAAAGGAGGAAAAAATGTACCGTGGGCTGAAATTGCATCATGGACGACAAAGCGGTCTGGCAGTGTGTTTGGCTTTACGGTGTGTATTAAGTGGTAATGCTAGTAGTACTAGTGGTAGAATGAAGTGTCATGAGTGTGTGTGTATAAGTGTCATTAGTGAATGTGTGTATAGTGGTGTCGTGGTGGCTGTTGTGTGTATATGAGTGGTAGAGTGTGTGTGGATCAAATGGTGGTTTGATGTGTGTGTGGTGTGTGTGTGTTGTGTGTGTGTGTGTGGTGTCGTGTGGTAGGTGTTTCAAGGTTAGGGATTAGATCATACATGCGTTCCAAGTAAGGAAGAAATTATGTGACTGGGTGGGCACGAGTGGCAGATATTGGCGTGGGCCGAAAATGTACCCTATGGTATATCTTTGTTGGCATGGTCCAAGGCTATATATATGTAATCAAACAAGGTTAAGAATCTAAAAATGGGTCTAAGCGCCCTTATTAAGGAAGGACAATAATTACTGTGGGTCAAATCTTGACCCTGAAGGGACAAAAAAATTAACGTGGTAAATTGACCATGGTAACAAAATTCTTTTTGGTTTTTTCAAGCCTTGGAGCAATGGGGAAGAAAAGAAGGTTAAGGACATCAAAAAATAGGGCTAAGTCCTAAAGACACAATAAAAATTACCGTGGGCAAAAATGACCCATGATGTACGGCAAGGGGGCGTTAAATAGGGGGGCAATACGTACAGACGGTTGCTTACGCACCTAGTTTTGCGCAACCCTTCTGAAGGGTTGCCTAAAAATTTAAGGTTTGGCCAAAAAATTCAGGGTTGCAAAAATTAGGGCGTTGCCAAAAAATACCAGTGGGCAAAATTACCCATTTGGAAGACAATGGGTTGATCCGAAAAGGTCAAGCCAAGAAAGGTCAGGTCAGGATAAAATTGGGCTCAAAAAGGTTAAAGGCAGTAAAATCACTCCTCATGGAAACAAACGTGCGGTCAGAAAAGGTCAAGGCATGGTAAAATCAACGTGGGCAAGATTTTTGCCACGGTGTCGGAATAGACTACCATACTTAGACTTACCTCTCCGCGACGGCGAAATCGACTTGTCCTTAATTTTAGCTTAACTTTGTTTCAGCCATGTCCTTTTTCGCTACAACTGGCAACAGCATAAAATTTTAATTCCGAGCTTTTCACCTGATCTCAAACTATCTTGAACTTCATAAAGAATTTTCCTTTTCTAATTAAGTATCTTAACTCTATCTCTTCCCCTTATCATTGAGTTTATAGTCGTTAATTAAAAAGTTCTTAAATCAAATCATTTGCTCTCAAGACCATACTGAAAGCTTCTAATGCAACCTTATAATATTAAACTTTCCCTTACTATGACAACTCTATCCCAAATTAAAAGAAATATGAACTTCTTAAATTCTATCACTAATTGCTACCCATTTGAATTATTTTTGTTTTTTACTCATAACAATTCTTCTATTATGGTTTCTATAAACTGTTTCCTATCTATTTTGGAACTGCTTTACGTTCGTCTGTTGTCTACAAATACTTTTGTCATGCTTGAACTAGCACTATGTTGGTAGCATCTTTGTCAAGCTCTCAGTTAAGGATAGGCGATTACAAGAGGCTGTATCGGCACTAACGAAACTTTTTTTCACACATCCTCACACTTCACCGGTTTTTTTTTTTAAATTTTATCAAAAGAATTATTTCATAGTTTTCGAAAATCACACTATAAGTCCAACCCACTTCACTCTTTTATCAAAATCAACAAATACAGATTAAAAATTTAGAATCATCTACATAGGCCACTCTTAAGCATCCGTCAGGTCAATGAGTACAGCGTCTTTCATTTACAATTCAGCTTCTACTAATTTTATAACCCCGTGTTTTCAACAATTTGTTCTTGTGAATATAGCACGTTTTACAGATTATTTACTGGCACATGTCGCACCCTAAGCAGTCTCAACTCCATTATTTTGCTCTACTTTATTAATATTGTAGTTATCTGGATGATGGGATAATGCTCAGTTTTCCCAAAAAACGTTGCGAAATGTTCATCATTTAATAATTATGTATGCTATTGTTTTCTTTCGCACCATGTGTTTTCGAACCAAGAGACAATCATAAATGTTAATATAAGTCCTGTCATCTAACAAATAATTGTTACGCAAGTATAAAAAAATATTTTCATTAAAACC
>JABUQX010107293.1:15000-22273 GCA_015478945.1 Trachelipus rathkii
CGCCACATAATCTTCACACAAGCTATAACATGTCTTGAAAACACCATAAATCAAACCTTCGTCTGTCCCTTATATTCTTGATTTCTATTTTCTTGACTTAATTGGAAGGTTCTATTGCTTATTTTTTAAACAAGCTTCTGAAGGGTTGTGGGTGATTGTTCAGAGGCGCATTCAGAATTTCTTCACGGACGACTTCAGTTGTTTGGATCTTTGTTGGGGTTTCGTACAGCTCCTGTACAGAGTATGACTCACGCAAATGGATTGAATCTAGAGTTTCCGTCTTATCAATCGAATTGTTGCGTCACTCTTTATTCTTCTCGCTATTATAGAGGAACCCTGCTCTTCTGAACTCTTCAATCACGATCTCCTCCATTGAGAAGCGGTTATGTGACATACCTTTTCTAACAGTCACATTTCTCTATGCCCTTCTGATACATCAGACTTTAACAGCTATGCTCCCAATCTTCATGTACTCCACTGGTTAAGGTCTGGAACACACTCCCGTTATCTATTTTCCAACTACTTATAAACATTTTACCTTTAGACCCAGTGTTTACTTCAGACTTTTTTCTAAATCCCAAGAAAACGCTAAATTGTGTAACTTATGACAATTCAGCGACTATTTTTTCTTGAGGAAAGTGTAAAGAAATATCAAATGGAAGAAACTCTATACTACGAATATATATAATATTAAATACCCACACACATAAAACAAATTACACTATATATATATATATATATATATATATATATATATATATATAATATATATATTATATTAAACCTATATTATATGCTATATATATATATAGTATATTATATATATATATATTATATATATATATATATATAAGCGGCAAGGAGGAGGAGATGGTGAGGCTGATGGAGAGGAGGAGGATTGACCTGCTGGGCATGGCGGAGATGAGACTAAGGGGAGCGGAGGAGGGTAGAGATTTGGGAAGAGGATATGTCCTGATGTACAGTGGAGTAGAGGAAGGTTGGAGGAAGCATGGAGTGGGATTCGTAGTAGGACCTAGGATGAGCCCATATATACTGAAAGCGGAAGGAATAAATGAAAGACTTTATGGTGTGCAGTTTCAAATCATGAGAAGGGAAGTAACCATGTATTCCAGTATATGCACCAACAGGGAACATTCAACATGAGAAGAAGGAAGAGTTTTTATGGAGTTAATGGAGAGATGGGTAGGTTTGAGAAGTGAAGAAAATAGCATATGTCCTGATTGGAGATTTTAATGCAAGGGTGGGGAGCGAGGAGTGAAGAGGAAGAGGGGATAGAATGGGAAGTGAGAGGAGGAAGGATATATAGAGGGAGAAAGGCTGTTGGATTTCTGTGTGAGGAGGGGTTTTAAAATCATGAATACATACTTTGACCAAAGAGCATCACATAGATACATTAGGTACAGTTGGAATAGCAACACGGGAGAGTTTGATCAGAAATCGGTAATAGATTATGTAATAGCTTCTGATAGGAGAATGATACTGAATGCTAAGGTCATGCCTGGTGAACCTATGGATTCAGACCACAGACTGTTGGTGGCTGACTTTAGAATTAGAGAAAAGAATAATACTTTAGACAAGAGAAAGATAGTAAAGGTGGAGTCCTTGAAAGAACAGAGTAAAAAAAGATGCATATAGAAATAGGGTAGGAGAGAAAATAGACCAGCTAGATAGAGAAGAGATTTTTACAGAACTACAAGATAAGATAATGGAGGCAGCGTGGGAGGAGTTAAGATACAGATATGTGAGAGGTACAAGAGAGACACACCGAGATGGTGGACACGAGGTGGTGGACCGAGGCGGTGAAGGTAAACCACATAAATGAGAGATGGTTAAAAAGGAGAACGGTTCACCTCAAGGCAAAAATTGTAGAGGCCAGAAATAGGGCAGAAATAGTGAAAAAAAATGCAAAGAAAGAGGCAGCCAGGAAGATGACAGAGGAGCTAGCAGAAGATACAGCAGGTAATAAGAAGATATTTAAAGGTGGAGAACATATACGAACACAGAAGAAAAGACAAAGTATATTAAGAATAAAGAAGGAGAAACTTTTGACCAGAGGAAATAAATTTATAGATGGACGGAATATTTTTATGAGCTGAAAATGAAGAGAGGAGGAGGAGGGAGATTAGAGGAGGAAGGGTGTTTGGAGAGAGATGATGAAGAGAAAGAGAAGGATGAAATTATAGAGAAGAATAAAGAAGCCTAAAAAAATGAAAAATGATAAAGCTCCCGGAGAAGATGGAATAGCAGTTGAGTTGATTAAGGAGGGCGGAGAGGTTTTGGGAGAGAAGGTATTGGAGCTTCTAAACGAGTGTTCGGAGAAGGAAGAGGTCAGAAAGCTGGGGAAAGATATTTATTATACAATATTAACAGAAAGGAGACTTCTGGAGAGTGCAAAAATTATAGAGGGATCTCTTTGATAGATCATATGGCAAATATATGAAAGAATGTTGGAGAAAAGACTAAGAGAAATCATCGAACCACAACTAGGAGAGGAACAGCATGGATACAGGAAGGGTAGGAGTACATTTTATTTCATCCCAAAATCGACACGGTATCTAGGAATGGATTATGGAGGGTGTTAGAGGAGAATTATAGAGTGGGGAGAGGATTGTGTGATGCACTGAAGAGTATCTACAAAGTGGCAAAGTGCAATGTGAGACAGGGTAACAAAATTAAAATGGTTTGAGGTGGCGTTAAGGGTGAAACGGGGAAGCGTATTGTCGCCCTTTATTGTTCATAAGTTATATTGATAAAGTCATGAGGAGGTTTAAGAGGAAGGTGGGGAGAAATGGAGGAGACATATGGATATGCGGATGATTTGGTGGAGTGGAGTGAAAGTAGAGAAGGAATGGAAAGAATTACGAGATGTTTCGCGAGAAACTTGGAGCAAAGGGACTATCAAATGAACACTGAGGAAACAGAAGTGATGATGAGTGACAGAGAGGGGGAGGAGGTTCGAGATCATGGTAAAACTGAGAAGTTGAAGAAAGTTAAGAATTTTAAATACTGGGTTGGAATATATACAGTAGGACAGGAGGGTGTGTGCTGAGATCACGCATAGATTAACGAAGTAGAAAGAGGCTGCAAGGGCTGTGTATCCTTTGATGAAGAACCAAATATGGGTGTAGAGGTGAAAGAAGTATTTACGAAGGAGTGTACACCTATATTGCTAAACGGAGCAGAGACATGGTGTACTACCAAAAGCATGAAAGTGGATCAAGCAAGGAGATGGAGATCTTGAGAGAAGCTATAATTATAAAGACTAAGCCAAGTAGATAAGGAATGAAAGAGTCAGAAAGGAAGTCGGAGTGACACTATGGTGAGGAGAAGATGTGGCCAAGATCAGATGGGGGGGACACATTTGGAAAGGATGCAGGAAGACAGGCTGGCAAAGGGCGATGGGAGTGGATGCCGGATGGAAGAAGACTCGTACTAAGACCAGGAAGAGTATGGAGGGAGTCGTTACAAGATTCGTTGAGGAGATGTGGGCTGCTGCGGTGAGGAAATAGCAGAGAGAGTATTAGAAAGACAGAGCCGAGTGAGACGCATGCTGAGTCCACTGGCAGGTCGTGGTTTTCTACAAGACAGAACTTCTTGGGAGGAAGTAAGTACAGTAAGTAATATATATATATATATATATATATATAATATATACTACTATATATACATATATATAATATATATATAATATATATTATATATATATATAATATATATATATATATATATATATATATTATATTATATATTATATATATATATATATATATATATATATATATATTATAAGATATTTTTTTTTTTTTTATATTCGCATTGACTTTCGCATTCGCAATTATTAAAAATACTGTAGACTTATTTGCATGCACTCGAAAACTCGGAATGTTATTAGAAAATGTTCTGATGGAACTTGTTAGAAAATTTAACAACTTTTGTGATAAATTTATTAGAATGAGTTGACTTGATGCCGTTTGAAAGTAGTGACAGTAATTTGAGTTGCAATCGAAATCTAGCAATATTTGTTGATACGCTCGTAATTTTGTGAGTATATTCGTCGAAATCAACTGTTGAAGATATTCCGCAATGGTATATCCATATCATTGGTGGTTTGGGATTTACTTCCGATATTGTTTCCTATGACAATGCAAACCGTACACTTTGCAATCGTAATTATTCTCGGAAAGGATAAATGACATCCGAGTTAAGAACTATCTAAGTGACAAACACAAAGAAAATGTAGAAAGGAAAAATGAGTAAAAGGGTAAAGGATTCAATTCCATCTTTAAGAAGCGAAGCAGATTATAATGACACTCATATAAAATAACAAATACATGGGACAATGAAACGAAAATCATAAAGGAATGGATATAGTAAATTTACAGAAATTATAGTAACGGATGATCTACTGTTTCGTCACATTGAAATTCTTGGTTTTTGTACGACTAACGAAAGTATCAGTCTCTTTCAACACACTACTCAAAGGAAAACTACAGGGATATTATTTGAAAGAAAATGTATGATAAGATTAAAATAAGTTTTAGTTAATAACCTCTATCAAATAATCCTCCAAGTTAGCTTTCTCCACGACGAATGGTTAGATTTCAACTCAGAGTTTCTCTCTTCGTTCTCTGGAGTACGTCATGCGTTGAAATTATTTCAGAAAGCGCAAATTTTTGTTGTCGTACTCTGAACCTCTCATTGAACGTCATACAGGTGAATTCACGTATTTAATGGAATGATGTTCACTGTGTCATGGAAGAGGATGGTGCCAATATAGATAAAATTCTGTTTCTTTCTTGAGTGAATAACACCAACTCGTCGTTCATCAACATTAGAAATGTTGTGACAACTCAAACAAGAGTCAGCGAGGTTCTCAAAATATAGGTCAATTGCGCACACTTTAATCATTCGACCACGGCTCAGTAAGAACTAAATAAAATACAGGCCAGAATTAAAGTTCGCTAACTTTCAGTAATACATGACGATACTCTGAATTTATGCTAAGGTTGCAAAGAACTTAATGAATTCTCTAAGTACGGCCGTCTGTGGTAAAAATAATGTCTTCCAGCACTCAAACATTCTATCTAACCATATTTGTATCATTGTCTTCAATCATTAAAAGAATATCTTATGATAATCGCAGCACTTATTTGTCATCTCTTCAGTAATATCTGAATATAGTATTAATACTCCTCAGACAATGACAGTCAGCGGAAAATGATGAGAAAGGCGAATTGAGATCTTCTCTTTTCGTTCATTTCGTTATTGTACATTTTTATAGTCAATGTACAGGAGCCACACGGCTCGCAAAGAAAGGCGCCATACTGGTTAAATAATCAAAACCCATGGGTGGGTTTCTGGCATATACCATACTTTTAATTGTCAAGGAAAATTTTGAATGGCGAAATGAATATTCAGTCAAAATAAATAAAAAACTAAATAAAATTGTATCCTTGCGCTATAAATAGTCCTAATATTACATAACTAAATCATATGTTATAAAGAATATTCACTTCTTGAGATACAAGAAAATAGAGTTACTGCTGAAGTGGAAAGATTAAATATGGGGTAATCTTTTAGAAGGTGTTATGGATCATAAAGTAGGAAAATGACGACGCCGAATGAAGTCCAGTTGGGAACAATCAATGAAGATATAACGAACAGATTGCAGGCTATGCAGGCTATGACGACTGCAAAATTTGCAGACGGGAGGAGGGTTTTGTGACATATAGTGATTGTGAGTGATATTGGTGTGGCCAATATGGAGGCTTGCAAGTTTCACCTCGTGTAAGCGCTTTCGTCGGTTGGAGGAAAGACAACTCACAGCGTTCTTGCAAATAAGATCGTAAAGCTTGTCGGAGAGCAGGATAGCAATCAGTTGATGGGAGGTGGCCTTGTCGAATGGCATCCAGGAGGTACCTGGAACAGCTACTAAAAGAACAGAAGGCCATTTTGGCCTCTCTATCAGCGATTTCATTGCCGGTTGCCGCTACATGAGAGGGGGTCCAACATAGAAAGATTTGTTTCTTACGGGAGTGGAGAAGCTGAAGAAATTGCTGTGCAGCAGAGACCATTGTGTTTTTAGAAAAAGGGGTTTTAAGCTCTTGTAGAGCGCTAAGCTAATCAGAATAAATGACAAAAGAGTGGTCTTAGTTAAGGAATAGAATTTGGGAAAGGGCAACCATTATAACCATTAATTCTGCCATAAAAATTGAAGCATGAGGGGGAGGGTATGGGAGAGGTTGCGTTAGACGCGCCCATACTGTCCCCTGTTTTAGAGTCGTCTGTAAACACTGGAGTAAATTCACCGTGAACTACGGAATGAGACAGGAATGAAGCCTATAACAGGGCAGCAGGGTCCCTAGATTTGGAGAGAGAGGTCAAAGCCAAGCAAATGGGGGGAGCGGAGATTAGCCAAGGTGTATACCCTTCTCGTAAGAGAAAGGCAGCCCCTTTTGAAAAGGGATGTTAAGGAAATTAAGGATGTTAAGAACTGTGTTTGCAAATCGCCAGAAATTAGGATTCTGAGGCATATCCTGCAGAATTGGTGTCAGAGCAGACGGTATTGGGTTTTAAAAGCGAAGATAACTTGTGCACATGATGTATTCTTTCGAAGAAAGAGTAGCATCACATTGGATTCAACTTCAAGTCTCAAACGGGGGGGACGATCGGAAGGTTTCAGTGGAGATACGAATCGCCTCGTTTTGGATGGGATCTAACAGGTGTAGTAGAGTTGGGGAGGCCTGACCATATACTACACAGCCATAGTCCAACTTCGAACGGATTAGGGTGATATAGAGAGGTAAAAGGAACTTGCGGTGGGCACCCCAAGATTTTGAGGGGAGATGACGTAACAGGTCAAGCACGCAATGACAAGTCATTCACAGGAGTTTAATATGCGGTGCGTATATTAAGTCGTCATCCAGAATGAGTCCTAGAAATTTGACTTGTAAGTTACAGGGAATGGGCAACCATATAAGGTTTTAGGTTCGCTGAAGATGGCAGGTTTTTCGATTCCCTTTTATCTTTAAAAGCACTGCTGAGGTTTTGGTGAGAGAGAAATGGAAGTCATGGGAGTTACCCCCATTGTGAAATATTCTCAATAGCTAGTTGAAATTTTCGTTCGAGAAAAGGCAGCCTGGCATCGGCTAAATATAGCGCAAGGTCATCAGCATAGAGAGAAAATTGACCGTCACTGGGATAGAAGTAACTATGCCATTAAATCCGAGAGCAAATAATAATACACTTAGAA
>JABUQX010107295.1:0-21997 GCA_015478945.1 Trachelipus rathkii
GCAAATAAACTGAAGATGAGGATGGATATGTTAAGACTTTTGAAAAGTTCATGGCGAAATTGCATTGACTCTCATCACCTTCAAAGGAATCACACCAGGGAAACCTCATCGTAAAAACTGAAGAGACCAGTCATCAAGGAGCCAAAGATAATTCAATTTGCAGTCTATGAAAAAGGGGAGATGAGGCTCTACGAAAACAGGGAGATGCTGCATACAGAAGAGAATCCTTTCATGCAGTGGCATTGAAAATGGGCAAGGTTTTCATTATTATCAGTGCTGCAGGCAAATAATTATCAGCACCTCTTCATCAGTCGAGAGAGAGCGTATTTATAGTTTAGGTTAGGGTGGGAATGTAACACCCCAAAAAGGAACAGTCTTTCGCCAGATCCTAGTGAAAGCTTAATGTTTTTGCATCACAATTATTGTGAATTTTGAATTTGAGTATTGAATGATATCTATCTTAAGGAGTATTTTATTTATGCATTGTTTGAGTAATAACGTTTCTTTTAAATTTTAACTTTCGGCTGATTTAATTGGGGTCTCTTCTTTCATTATTTTTATTCTTTATATTGTAGCTAGTAAAGTAATCTTCTTGTAAATTGTAATCATTTAAAAACATAAAAGCTAGTAGCTAACTTTGTTAATACTTACATGAAAATGGAAATGGAATATTTCTTAATAACAGCAAACAAAAAAAGTTACTAATATTAATTTTGCAATTTATTTTCCTTAAAGGTAACGTTTTTAATTTATTAAAATAAATTAACTTGGCACAGAACAAATATGAAAAATATAAATGACTTAAGTATTGTTTGTACAGGGAATGCAGTCTTGAGTTGCCTAGCAGTGCACAAATGTTTCTATCTTATTACTGTGTATTATTATATTAATTAAAGTATCGGTACGTTTCCATATTCGTATCGCACCTAAAAAACGCGATGTCAAAACGTATCGTTCTTTCTCGTATCGGTACATCCCTAATTATATATAATATATATATTAATATATAATATATATATATATATATTATATATATATATATATATATATATATACTATATATATGATATATAATATATATATATATATATATATATATATATATATATAGTGTGTCTTGGATAGAGGGGGAGTGGTTGCGTTTGTTTTTATATATGTATTCTATTTGATAATATTTGTAGGTAAGGCTGGAGTGTTTATGATATCTTAACGCGTTAGGGCGCTCTCGAGCGCAGAATTAGTTTCTCCTGTTGCGCGTTCTTCAGTAGTCATTTTTGTGAAGCTTATTGTGATTAAGAAGTCTTGCAGAATGCCTTTTTCAATCCAACAAAAAGTGTTTATTGTTGAAACTTATTTTGGATGTAAATCGTTTAAAACGAAATGTTCACGATAAAATACCCAAACACAGCTGTTCCGGCAAAGAGTGTTGTGCAGAAATTGATTAGTAAATTTCGAGCAACAGGTTCGGTCGCTAACGCCAAACGTAACCGTGAAAAGAAAGTTGTTCGGCGCAAAATATTGCACGTGTGCAAGAGACTATGGTTAGAAGTCCACAGAAATCAACTAGACGTCTATCAGCACAACTAAACATCAAACGAACGTCATGCCAGAACATGTTGAAGCTGTTACATATGCGACCATACAAAGTAAGAGTGATGCATGCATTAAAACCTACGGATTACGCACAACGACATCACTATTGCGAATGGTTACTGAGGAATGTTGCAGATGGTTATGTGGATCCACATCTTTACTTAATCTCCGTCGAAGCATGGTTTCACCTTAGCGGGTACGTCAACTATCAAAACACACGCTATTGTTTCAACAGATAATCCCAGGGAACGCTTTGAGGTGTCTCTGCATGATTTGAAAGTAGGCGTTTGGTGTGCAGTTTCAGGCAAACGGATTGTAGGCCCCATTTTCTTTAACAATACCGAGAACTCGCAAGTGTATGTAACGGAAATTTTGCAACCATTCATAGCACAGCTAACGGAGGAAGAACGTGAGTATGCGTTTTTCCAGCAAGATGACGCTACAGCGCACACTTCACGGTTTTCGATGACATGTGTCCATGAAGTTTTTGGAGAGGAACGTACAGTTTCCGCAGATTTATGGCCTCCAAGATCGCCCGATCTGTCTACTTGTGATTTTTATTTGTGGGGTAATTTAAAGGTGAAGGTCTACAGAAACAACCCGCATACAATTCAGGAGTTGAAAACAAACATTTGCAATGCGATTACGGAAATCACACCACAAGAATTGGCTGAGCAAGAGTATCACGAGTTAAGGAGTCGCCTCTGATATATATATATATATATATATATATATATGTTAAATCCAGTTTAAAACCAAAAATATCTCCAATCCATATCTCAAAACTACAATAGCTACAGGGAAGGAATACAATGTTGGAATCCTGGTAAAATTTTATGGCGGAAAACCCTAAAAAAAAAACATCTCAAAATCTACAATAGCTACAAGCAAAAAAGGAATACATTTTTGGAGTCCCTTGTAAAATTTAAGTTAGGAAAATGTATAAAAAAAAAAAAAAAAAATAAAATAAATTAAAATATTGGCTTATTTTTTTTAGGGAGAGGGACATAGTATATAATATATATACTATATATATATATTATATATATATATATTTATATATATTATATAATATATATATATTATATATATATATATATATATATTATATATATTGATTTGTAAAGTATTACACGGCAATGTAGGGGCTCAAGCCGACGGGGAAGCAGGGGGGGACGTTTTCCCATACCCCGTAGCGGGAGAGGGCGGAGGAACTCCCGCGACACCTAAATACCAAAGAGCGGGGGATCCCGGAGGAGGGATAGTTCCTAACACCGTATTCCCTGGGAAGGCCGGACCCCGACTCCTGCCATCAGTGCGTATACCCTTGGGGTATTCTGTTTGTTAAAAAAAAAAAGCAAAATTTAATAGAAAGTCTATTTATTGTTAACGAGTAACCATAAAAGGGCTCTAAATAGGCCTCTAATCATATTACTATAATTATTAAACAATTTTTTTATTTTTTATTTTTTTTTACATTTCCTATCTGAAAATTTTACCAGGATTCCAAACATGTATTCCTTTTCACTGTAGCTAATTGTAGTTTTTGAGATATATTTTATTTATTTTTTTTTTACATTTTCCGCACTAAATTGGACCAGCATTCCAGCAATATACTTTCCCGGTCTGTTATGGTTTTTGAGATAGGATGTGAGATATTGTGGTTTTAAACGGGATTCACCATATATTATATATATATATATATATATATATTTATAATATAATATAGATATATAATATATATATATATATAATATATAATATATTATATATATATAATATATATATTATAATTTATATATATAAATAAAGGAATATATATATATATATTACCGTAATAATATATATTAATATATTATATATATATATATATATATATATATATATATTTACCGTAACGGGTTACTTGGATCATGAGTAATTGGAACACTTTGACCCAATGTACTACATTGTGTTGAACTCCTAAACTATTTGGGGAAAGGTGGTTTTAGGCTCATTTTGTTCGTAAAATGATGCTCTTTTAGATGGTATATGAATGTAAAACACAAACCTTTACTATCCTGTTTTACATGCAAATGTGTAGTTTTCCATTTTTTCTATTTTTCACACCCCTGAAAAATATTACCCCGTTTTCGCGGTCAGAAATATCTGACCCCCCCCAAATTTTGCATGTAGGATAAGGGTCATATAAGGTATTTTTTTTCTATAATTGAAAAAAAAAAATTTTAACGGTTTTAATTTTTTGAAAGTTTTTTTAACCATGGGGCAATTTGGAACACATTCAGTTGGTAACTTAGAACACACCCATTGATTTTAAAATGCATTATTCTACTAATTATTTTTCTTTTTGAGACTATTTAATAGATTTAAACAAACTTATCATTAAATTAAAAATAGGAAATGCCCATAGAAGGATGAAATTTGGAGATTGCATAGAGGAGGAAGAAGTAAGGAGGAGTCGGATTTGGAGCCTGCACCGGTGCTGTGTCGAGTTAGTAAATATTTGTATAATACAATATTGGTGTCCTTATATATGTTATCCAGCCCATAGAACTCGAATATGAGGATTTTATTTTCGTAAAGGGTGTCTGTGGACCCCCCCGGAGGGGGTCCTTCGAAGAAAACACATAGTGCATAGAATATGAAGTTAGAGAGCTCGTATTCTCCTCAAATTTGGTATACCCCTTTCCTATGGCGTAACCTTGTCGTAAACGGGGGTGCCAGCCCCTAAAAATAGGAAATGCCTGTAGAAGGATGAAATTTGGAGAGTACATAGAAGAAGAAGAAAGGAGGCTGAGTCAGAGGAGACGGAATTGGCAACAGCAATAAAATATTAATTTAATTTAATTTAATTTAAAATTAGATAACTCTAGAAATTAGTTTTAAGATAAATTTAAGTACTTACTGTCAAGAATTTAGCTTGAAATGGCCTCCCTGGATGATTTGGAACACCCGTTCCAAGTTACCCATCATCAAGTTTCTACACCTTACCACACTTACGAGCCTCCTATGAAGATAAAAACAGCAGAATGGGCAAATAACTAGCAGGTAAATATAGACCAATGATTAAGGCGTATATTTTCATTTATTTACTAACCATTTTATATAATTGCATCATAAAAATATTTTTAATCTACAAAAAAATCGTTCCAAGTTTACCGCCGTGTTACGTATTATATATATATATATATATAATATGTATATTATATAATATAATATATATATATATATATATAAAGTATAGGAATATATATTATATATATATATATATTTATATATAATATATTATATATATATATATATATATATATATAATATATACTCGTACTCACATAATTATCTCATCATATATATAAAGAGGTTGTACCGGAGGAAGAGGAGGAAGGAGAAGGTTCGGTCGAAGATGATGATGGGACTTATTCTATTGATATTAGAAAAGGAAGAAATTATAGAATAAGACACGATGATGAGGAGTGGTGGAGAAGAGTGAAAGTGATGAGTTTAGGAGGTAAAAGAGGAGGGAAGTATGACGGTACTTATAATGTCCAAGATTTAGATTCAGAAGAAGAGTTTTGGGTGGACTTGAGAGAATATGAAGTTGAGGAAGATACAGGTGAATTGTTTTTCAGTGAAGGTAAAGTAGGTAACTTACAAAGTAAAGATTCGGAGTACACCAGGAAAATAAAAGAAGCCAAGAAGAAGGAAATCGAGAGTTGGAAAGAAAATAATGTTTTTGAAGAGGTAGAGGAAAGAAAAGGAAATAAGATACTTAAGACAAGATGGATAATTACTGAAAAAGAGAAAGAGGGAGCTAAGATTTGGAAAGCAAGATTAGTAGTTAAGGGTTTTATGGAGAAAGACTGTTTGGGAATCGAGGAGTGTGAAGCTCCCACTTTTTCAACAGAAGGGCTAAAAATAATACTTTCAATAATAAATATGGAAGATTGGCAGGTAAAGACTCTGGATGTAAAAACAGCTTATTTACAAGGAAAAGAAATGGAAAGAGAAGTTGTGATAAAACCTCCGGATGAAGCTAATACTCTAAAATTATGGAAACTTAAGAAAACGGTTTACGGTTTAAAGGATGCAGCGAGGAAATGGTATGAGAGCTTGGTGGAAGTGTTAATAAAAACTGGAGGTAAGAGAAGTAAAATAGATAACACTATATTCAAATGGGAAGAGAATGGTGTTATTTATGGTATAATGGGAATTCATGTAGATGATCTAATATACGGTGGGAATGAAAGGTTTGAGGAGAAAATCATATCGAAAATAAAGAAAGAGCTGAAGGTTGGAAGAGAAGAAAGTAACGTTTTTAAATATCTAGGAATAGAAGTGGAACAAAAGAAAGGAGGTGATATTATTATAAGTCAGAAAAGTTACTCAAGAGAAAAATTAGTGATATGTAAAATAAACAAGGATAATAAAGATGAAAGATTAAATGAAGAAGAGATGACAGAGTATAGATCTTTGTTGGGAAAATTAAATTGGATGGCACAAAATACTCGTCCGGATCTTAGTTTTGACGTGAGTTTTTTTGGAAGAAAGATGAAAGAGGCTACGGTAGAAGATTATAAAGAGCTAGCTAAAGTGGCTCAAAGAGCAAAAAAGGAAGAAATTCAAATGAAAATACCAAAATTAAGAAAGGGAAGAATGAGGTTGGAGGTTTACTCTGATGCATCTTTTGGTAATGTGAGCGAGGGAAGGACACAGATAGGTTATTGCATACGGATAAGAGATAGAGAGGGTAATATATGTCCTTTATTGTGGAAGTCCAAAGTAGCAAAAAGAGTGGTTAGTTCAACTTTATCAGCTGAAACCTTGAGTATGGTGGAGGCTATAGAATGGGGGGAATATCTTAAATATTTGTGGGAGGAATTAACAATTACCAATGATTTTGAAAAAAATGGATATTATAGCTATGACAGATTGTAAATCTTTAAGAGATAGCATAAATTCGACTAAGGGGGTAAAGAATAGGATCTTGAGAATAGAGTTAGCTAATTTAAAGGAAAAAATGGAAAATAGGGTGGTTAAGTCAGTAGAATGGGTAAATTCGAGGTTACAAATAGCAGATGGTTTGACTAAGAAAAATATAATCGAATTAAGGAAAGCTTTGGGATGTAATTAGGGGGTGAAAAAGCAAAAGTTTAAATTATAAGATACTTGTTTTAGTTTTTAGGTATGTATGTGGGTCGCTTCACAAAAAAGGGGCTCATGTTATCTTCTTCTGTATCTGTCCAGTTTTAGTGTGAGTTATTTTTTATTGTTTTATCTTTTTTAGGAATGGTGTCAAACCTTGTTTTAGTTTTGTATTTTGTTATCTTTTGACATGAATTTAATTAAATAAATTAATTTTATAATAGTTTCATATTATTTCTTTTTTGAGTTTCAACGGAAGTATAATTTTTTGACTAACGGAATTCTTAAATATCTGAAGGAGAGGAACAAAGAAAGCTATTTTTTTCTTTTTTTTTTTACTCCGGAAATTTTTGATAGAAACTTTCATTTTACCTGTACCCTATACTATTACTATATTCAATCTGTATTCATTCTGAAAGTTTTAGTCCATATGGAGACCTTTTTTTTTGCTTTCTTGATGTGTAAATCATCATCTCATGTAATATAAGGTTAGTTAATATGTTACAATAGTCTAGTTGTTATTAATTCACTACATATTTAAGAATATATATATATTTATTTATTTATATTATTAAACGGCACCATATCCCGCATAGCAGCAGTTTTTGGTGTTGGTGGTGATAAGTTTTTAATTATCACCACCTTCACGAAAAAAACAATGATAGAAAGGGGGTTCAGCCCTTGCTATCGACAAGAGAATTTGAATTTCTTTCCCATTGATTCGACACTTCGCGAAAAGGCGCTTCATTTTCCTAGATATTTAAAGTTTCATTTTCTTTTCTTTTTAATTTTCATTTTCATTCAAAATAATTAATTAAAAGAACTGTTGTCGAAAAAATTGTTCCTCATATCGGATTTTAATAAAATTTGAAATAAACAGCCAAATTAAATTTTGAAATTCTAATCGTAACATATTTTTTTACTATATAGGAAACTTCAACTTCTTTATACTCTCTCCAATGCAATCCACAAGAGTACTCATTTAGTAATTTCTTTTGATTTACAAATCTTCTCTGTATATCTATCCTTAGACCTTCAACATTCTTCTTCAGTCTTCCTGCTGTTGTTTCTCTTTCTTGTCTGTTTAGACGCGTCACAATCGAAGCAGCGAATCATATATATATATAATAATATAATATATATATATATATTATATATATATAATATATATATAATTATATATATATATATATAATATATATATATATGTAGTTGCTGCATTGAACTGTTCTTTCATGCATACGGTATAATATTTCATCGGAGCCCTTTCAATAGATGAAAATTTGAAAACGTGCTCAAAAATTTTGGGTCAGATTATGTGTCGATTATCGACAATCAAATAATGTCTCTTAACAAATTAATTACTTACTTCAAATGTTTTCCAGTTCATTTCATTGAGTAACAATTGTTTCTTATCTTAAAAATATTTTGTTTATATTATTTTTGACTTACTCACAAGTCTATAGTAGTTGTGCGAATTACGGGCACAATACCATACCACAAGTGGATACTTTCAAAGGTTAGTCCTAACTTTCTTAAAAAATATTAATCCTAATTATTATAAAACAGATGATGAAACGTAAGATAATTGTTGACGTAAATATTATAATTCTTAGCATTTCATAACATTACATTCATTCATCTTCAATTATTACCAACGCTGTTCTCCGTCTTTCGACGAAACATTAACATTAAACCCCTATCTTCGCAGGGGTAAGTATGTTAATGAAAATGTTAAAATAAAATATAAATGCCGTACTTCTTGCGTTAATAAAAATAATTAATCATAACTTTAAAATTCATTAAATTAATTCCCGTTATTATTTTTCTAGGTTTTAAATTCTGGTCAGATTTTAATGCTTGGTCCATACTATCCATTTTAATTTTTGGTCAGATTTCAGTCTTCGGTCTGAAGTTTCAGTTTTGGATTACCTTTTAATGTTTGGTCTACTAGGGAATTCAAAACCCTTCAGTTTCAATTTTCAGTCTCAAACCATTCAGTTCTGACTTCAGTTTCAAACTTCAGTCTCAAAGTATTAGAGTATAGCCGGACTTAAACATTGTTCGCTATATTCCCCTTACATAATTATTCCAATATTTTCACTGTTTATAGTTTTAGACCTTGAAACAGAACTTTGTTTCATCATTTATCATATTTGTTCCATGCCTTATTTTGTTGTCGTGAAAATTGACAATATTCGTTGCTCGTTTTTTATTTAGCTGCCCTTTAAGAATTATTAAAGGCCAGGCCATAATTCGGAATTGTCTAATTGCACCTCTTAATCACATTTCTGAAGGCGCAACATTGACAACTAAACAGAGTCCAGTGACTGTATCTTTGGACTTGTTAGAAGGAAACTCGTTGGAGTTGGTGAAAAACACGCAGCCTGGCTCAGAAATCCTTCACGTAAGGCTGTCACAGTCACCAAGATTTCAACCATATCAGGTAAAATTGGGTGTTTCCTCAATTCTAACCATTGATAGGATAATTTTCTTAACTTTAGATATTTACAAATTGATTTGAAATTCGCAAAAGTGCGGTGTTGGTAAAATTCACCTTTTCCTCGTTACATATATATATATATATTTATATTATTATAGTATATATATATATATATAATATAAATAATATATATATATATATAGTATATATTACATAATATATATATATATAAGTAGGTAATTAAGAGTGAGAAGTTAGTGAACAAGACAATAAGGATACGTATGTAAGAGCGCTCGCTATTAAAACGGTTGAATGTGAACAGGTTGATACTGAACAAATCTGGAGCAAATGAAGGAAGCATTGTTAGTAGTGCAAAGGAAGTATGTGGATGTGGATGAAAGGGTGATGAAAGCGGTTAAAGTTAAAAAAGCAGCGTGGTTGAATGTACTAAAAGCAAATGATGAGATCTCAAAAGAGATCTGGAATTATATTAGGAGGAAAAAGAAATACTAAAAGGTGTATACGTAGGAGCAAACAAGAGGTGTAAATGAACAGTTTGGACGGAGGATGAATGAGGACTTACAGGGAATAGGAAAGCTCTTTCTGGAAAGGAAGCGCGGAAAAGGTTAAGAATAGAATAAGGGAACTGCTTAGATAATGAATAGGGATGGTGTTTGTAACATGTGAATGGATGTGAGAGGAAGTGGGAAAGAAAGCACTTCGAACAATCTGCACAATATAACAGTAATGAGAGGTGAATAGTGCATGTGTGTGGGTTTGATGGTGCAAGAAGCAATAGTATTTTGGGGATGAGGTTATTTGTAAGGAGGAGGTAATGGTAGAGTGAAAAAGTTGAGAATGGTAAATCTGCAGTATAGATGAAATTACTGGTGAATTGATCAAGAAAACGGAGCGAGATGTGATTGGATTGGATTGGAAGCTGTGTAATAAGAGCGTTTATAGAGGGTAAGTTCCAGGATTGAAGAAGAGCGGTAAATAGTACCCTTATATAAGGGTCAAGGGAGAAAAGGGGACTGTAGAAATTATAGGGGAATAAGTTTATGAGTGTTGTAGGGGAAGGTATATGCCTGGTATTTTGGTCGAAAGAGTGCGTCGAGTGACTTGGGGACTGATTGGTGAAGACAAGGTGCGTTTAGGAGTGGTAGAGGTATGTGTGGATCAAATCTTTAATTGAACAAATGATTTGAGAAATGAGGAGAGCGTAATAGATTGTTATTTAGGTTTATGGAATTGTGCAACATGGCGTTATGATAGATGTTAATAGGGAAGTTTATGGCAGCGTGTTAGTGATATATGGTGTTGTGGTAGGCTTCTGAATGGAATCAAACATATGTATGACGATATGAAGCGTGTGTAGATAATATGTCGTAATGGTGGAATTGGTTTAGGATTAAGCAGCGGAGTTAAGACAGGTTGTGTTATGTCTCCTTGGTTATCAATTTGTATATGGTGGGGTTATGAAAGAATTCGAGTTGGGGGGTGGCGGAAATGGTGTTAGAATGGTGGAGAATGGAGATGAGTGAGGGTGCCTACCTTCTATATGCGGATGTTTGGTTCTGTGTGTGGCGAATCTGAGAAAGTTTGAGAGGATTAGAGAGATTTGGCAGGGTGGTGTAAAAGGAGGGCCTTGAAAGTAAACGTGGATAAGAGTAAGATTATGGTTGTGAGTGAGGACACTGCCTCAGTGGAAGTTATGTTAGATGGTGAGGGTCCTGGAACAAGTGTCTAAGTTTACATATTTAGGGTATATGTTGATGAGAAGGGAACGGACGATGCGAGTGTAGTAAGGAAGTTGTGATGGCAGGAGGTGGCTGGTGCAATTAAATCGTTGTGAATGTTAAAGGGACTAGTCTTGAGTGTGCTAGGGTTTTTTACATGAGGGTACTGTTTGTCCTCGTGTTATTGTATAGTATGTGCGACTATGGTCTGCGAAAGAAGTATAGATCTAAAGTTTCAATTGTGTTCAGATGGACCTCTTAGGGGTGTGACTGGTGTGAGACATTGATAAAGAGAGGAATGAATATATTTAGAGAGAGGTGTGGTGTGAAGAAAGGGGGTAAATGAGAGAATAAATGAAAGTTGTTGAGATGGTTTGGTCTATGTGCAAACGGTGAATGATAGGTCGGTTGTTAAGCGGATCTCTAAGTGGCGAGTGTGTTGGGAAACCGACCAGCTGGGAGACCGCGAAGAAAAAGTGGATTGAGTCAGTAAACCAATGTTTGAAGGAGAGAAATGTGAGGCTGGTAGAGGCGATGAAGAAAGGTGTATAACAGGATGAATGGCGGGGGATTGTGAGGGGGTATGGTTGTGGCACACCTGGGCAAGGATGAACGCCTTCACTTTGACGACTACCATAGTGAGGGTCATCCGCTGTCCATGAAGCTTTAGGGTGGATTTTTCTGACTGCGATGGGTTCCACTAATTAATGGTACTGAGGGGGCGGTAAGCCTGGGTTTCCTTTTCGACTTGTGTCATGTTTCTTTTACTGCTTTTCTTTTCGATGCCCGTCGCGCACCATACTCCCATTCTTGGGAAATATAAGGAGATGAAGAAGAAGAAAAGAATATACTACTATATATATATTATATATATATATATTATATATATATATAGTAATATATATATATATTATAATATATATATATATTATATATATTATTATATATTTCTCCAACCTGTAATCTTTCTGGGTACTTTCTACTATATAATAATTCTGAGTAAATTCTAACTAAGGCAGCCTCTGTCTTCCACAAAATGATTTGCCATATGTACTCTTCTAATATAACTTCATCTGTAGCCTGGTCCTTCTCTGTCTTTTGCCAATGGTACTTTGGAAGTTTGTCTAAATATTAAGAAAACTATACCTGTCCTTGTGCATGAAAATGTTATGCAATTCATCTGTATTCGCAATTTTTTTTTCTTTTTTGCGTTATTCATCAACATTTATTAACATTTTTAAATGTTCAATTGCTTGAAATTTAAGGAATTTGAACCCATATACTTTTCCTGTACAAATGAAGCAACTATTTTATCAATTATACATAAGTTTTTAGAAATTATTAATAAAAATGAAAATAAATTGAGTACAACATAATGACGGAAATTTTGAAAAATTGTGATAGTTAAAATAAAAAAATAACCTATATGAAATATAATTAACTTACTGTCTTTCCTGCATTCTAAGCCAAGAATCAAAACAAAGTATTTCGTTCTTCTTTTTTTGAAAAGCATATTTATCAAGAAAGAAGATAAATAAAACATTTTCTAATATATAAGTATTGAAAGCGATATTTATGATTTATTATTTGTATATTATTTATAGTATATATTATATATATATTATATATGATATATATATCTCAGGGATGGGGAGTCGGAGTCGGGAGTCAGAGTCGGAGTTGACGAGCGTTTTCAAGGGTAAGGAGTCGGAGTTGGAGTCGATTTCCCAAAAAGTCAGGAGTTTGAGTCGGAAGTCGATTCCAAACAGTCGGGAAGTCAGAGTCGGGAGTTCAATTTAAAAAAAACGATTCTTTCGACCCCAAACATTTTGTCTAAACTTTTTACACCAAATTTTTTAAAACTTAATTGAATTTTTTATTATAAAAGACGTAGCAACATTTTCTTAGTTGTGCCTCTATCTTGAACGAAATGTTCCTGTTATTTTTAATTTTTCTATCTTAAAAGAAAGAAAAACTTTTTTCCAGCGATATTTTAACATTTTCTATATTATTTTTTTCTTCCGAGTCCGAATACGCTAATATTTTTTCTTGAGAAACCAGTAGTTCATCCCTACCGCCCAAATAAATTGGCTTGAAAGATGCATATATATTATCGTATATATTATGTATTATATTATATATATATATATTATATATATATATATATATATATATATATATATATATATATATATATTATATATAGTATATATGTATATTATGATATATATATATATATATATTATATATATATATATTATATCAGGCTTGGGTTCAAGTACATTTTGTCAAGTAAAGTACAAGTACTCTAGAATTATCAAGTACAAGTACAATACTATAGAATTGTTAAAGTTAACAAGTACGTCAGTATCAAGTACAAGTACAAGTACTGTATATGAACACTTGTATATATATATACTATATATATAGTTATATATTTATATTATATTATATTATATATATATATATATATATATATATATATATATATATAATATATATATTATATATATATATATTATATATATATTATATATATTATATATATATATAATATAATCATCATGCATCACCCACTTCTTCCCAAGACCTGGGTAAGGTGTGTAACAATGCACGGAAACATTTTCTGTTTCTGGTGGCATGTACGTAGAAGAATATGAAGTAAGTCGAAAGAAAAGCCCCAGCCTTACCGCCCCTTTATACTTTTTGTGAGAACTCGTCGCAGTCAGAAAACTTCACCCCTTGAGCCTCACGGAACCGCGACGGACCTCACTATGGCATCTCGTCAATGCTGGGTTCATCCTTCAGGTGGGCTACAACCATACTCTCTCACAAAACTCCATTCACTTCTATTATGAACCTTTCTTCTTGCCTCTGCCAAACTCACATTTCCTCCTCCAGGCAATTCTTTTCTGAATCAATCCACTTTTTCTTCGTCTCACAACCTTAACCACTGACTATCTTCATTTTTTTATATGAACAAACCATTCAGTACTTCATTTATTCTCTCATTTGTACTCTCTTCCTCACACCACACAACTCTCTAATACGTTCTTCCCATTTTATCATTTTTCTCACACTAACAACCCCTAAGATTGTCGCTCTGAACACACTATATCAATGTCTTATTCCAGACCAAGTCTATGCTATACATTAACACAGGTAACAACATACCCTCATGTAAGACCCCAGCGCACTCAAGGCTTAGTCCTTTACATCCACCAACGATTAAATGGCCCAGCCACCCACTTTCCTGCCAATCAAATTTCCTACTACTCTTGCATCCATCCATTCCTTTTCATCAACATTTATCTAATATTCAAATCAGACACTTTGTTCAGCTGCTCACCATCTAAACTAACTTCACACGAGGAACTCTCCTCCTCACAACCATAACCTTACTTTTATCTGCGTTTACTTCAAACCCCTCCTTTTACACCCCTAACAAAATCTCTCTACCATCCTCATCAAAGTCTTTCAGATTCGCCGACACAACCAATCATTCGCATATAATAGGTATGGAACCTCCACTCTCTTCCATTCTCCATCATTCTAACCATCCCCTGCCACCACCCCACTATTCTTTCATAACCCATCTATATGACAGAATTTGAAATAACGCAGGAGACATAACAACATCTGCCCACTGGCTATTAATAATAGCCAATGCACTTTTCGACTATTTATTCTACACACGCTTCTTTTCGTCATGCAATACTTTTTGATTATTCAGAAGCTTACCACACATCATATATGACTAGGCCCCTGCTATAAGAGTTCCTGATTGAATCCTATAGTACGCCTGCTGCAAACCCATAAAACCTATACGGTATCCAATTTCTTCTTCTCCTCCTCTTCCTCATAATCATTTGTTTCAATGTAGAGATTGGATCCACACATTCTCTACTTCCTAAACGCCTTGTTTTTTCACAATCAAGTCTTCGTCTTCGACGACTCTTTGACCAAACTACCTAGAATATATTCTTCCATTACAACACTCAATAAACTAATATATGACGTATATATATATATATATATATATATATATATATAATATATATATATATATTTTATTTATATATATATATATATATATATATATATATATTTTCTTTTTTTGCAGGTATGCGGTTTTTCACATGAAGTATATACATAATAGATATATCTATTTTTTTAAAAAATATTATACTTGGATATTATTTATACCAGGGATGGGGAGTCGAACAAATTTAGTAAAATTTTGTGCGGAAAATGTAACTTTCAGCACAAAAAAATTATCAAAACTAAAATAGCTACAGTGAAAAGGAAAACTTTTTGGAATCCTGGTAAATTGTAGATTGGAAAATGTAAAAAAATCAAAAATCAAAAAATTATTGTTATAATTATTAGTAATATGATTAAACACCAATAAAGAGCACAATATTGTTGCGCCCTACAATAGCTTGTCTTTCTATAAAAAATTTTGCTATGAATTTTAAAAAATACACCCCCGTGCTTATCGCACGATGGCAGGAGTCGGGTTGTGGGCCGGAGGAGCTTTAAAACTTATTTTACAGATTTTTCCCGGTTCCTGAAGGAGATAATAAGATGTTCTCATGATCGATGCATAGCCTGGATGAGTAGACTCTCTCTCTTCAAAATCATAGGACCAAATGGAATATGTAAATATACTGAAAATAAAAATAATCAGGAAAAAGACTTCCCCATATTATTTTTATTTTTAAAATAGAGTATACAATGATGATAAATAACAAATTTCATTGTTACTGAGGTATGACGGGATTTTCAATGAATAAAATATTGTAATTTTCCAAGCCAAACCATTTTCTGACTACTGAAACTAAAAATATATCCCACTCTTCTAAAATCAAATTTTAAAATTTTATAAAATCAAATTTGCTTCCCTCTTTTCTCTAGAATAAATAGTCAATTTCTCAAAGTTTATAATGTTACCTCTTGTTTTATAAAAATTTTGGGTACATTTGAGAAAATAGAGAAGGTAAAAATGAGTTAGTTTACTCTAATTCATTTTTTCGCTTCGTGACTGTTATTCTGTTAGTAAAAATAATTACCTTAGTATAGGGAATGTTCATGCATGTTTTTTATTATTGGAAATTCTATCATGACTCAATTATTGACGGATATATGATGCTTTTCAGAGTTGATTCGGCTTGGGTAAGGTAGAAACATCTCTGTCGGTATCCCAGAGTATCAGGACGATTCATCATGCCATTACTACTAGCAGTGGGCTCTTCCGAGGTCTCCATCTTCAAAAACCAAAAGAGATATCTTTACATTAAACAAGGTATCTCTGTGAAAGCTGATTACGCTTCGGGCCGCACACTACCTTCGTGCCTGGTAAGGGTTCAAAACTTAATGACCCCCGAGGTGAAAACCATATTTTTATGGTCTTTAACTACCATGGCCTGGAAAAGGAGAGAATTACAGGATCACGATAAAAATATTGCCACAGTCTTCGAGCCTGTTGTAGATCTTTCCGTGGAAGCGGTTCCTGAGATAATGAAAAAAATAACTGAGGCCGCTAAAAAGAAGAATCCTCAAGCTAAGGTCTATTTATATATTCCCCCAATTCAAGATTTACATGCTTATAACAAGAAACGCATCATCCGTGATTGGGGCACTCAGTGTGTAAATTATACTATCGGTGATCCTGTACTCACACCAGAAATGATGCGGGAGCATTCTATATACAGCTATCGCCTGTTTGAGTCGATTATGAAAGAGAGATACCAGTGGCCGGAGAAAAATATCGTCAGAGGAACCGACATACTTGATGTTTATCATAGAAGCATTGCTAAAGGCGGAGTACTTCCTGTCACCCCTCATAGCAAGTATCTCAACAAAGAAACCTTAAACTTGAATTCACCTTTGTTGTTGGATGGGCTGCATCCAAACCGTTTATTCTTAGAGTCCCTAATGAATAAATGTGGAAATCTATTTAAAATTAACAAAATATCTGTGAGAACTGTTCCTTATACTTCTAATCCAACTCGTTCTCAAGCAATTAAAAAGAGACGTCTAAACCCTTCATTTCCATTCCTACGTATTCAACTGATCGGATGGACCAAGATTATATGTTACCCTCACATTCCCAATCCTATTCTGGTAATTATAATTATCCCGCAGAAATTGTTCCCCAATCTCAACCTCTAGAGCAAGTTCAATCACAATATTCTTTCTCATCCGATTATTTTAGAGGTCCTAGAGATTATCCTTCAAAAAATGTACCAGAACAGAGTGGTCGTTATGTTCAGCCTTCCCGGTCGAACTATTCCCAGCATAACTTTTCTTCTGTGCCTTCATGTTCTCAACAACCTTCTTGTAGTTGCCCATCAACTGAATCTGGTAACTCTGAACCTGTTCTGAGTTCCCGCGTTAAGGTTGTACTGCGTACAAGCTTACGTTGGGCTATGGAGCAGATTCACTGGAATGAAATGACGGAACAACAACAGCAGATGACTTCTTCATTATTATTGCAAGAGTTTAACGAAGAAAAAGAAGCTGCAGCAAGTCTTTCATCCTTGAAGAAGGCACAGAGGTCCTAGAAATTTGTATATAAAATTATTTATAGTTTAGTTTGGGAGTCCTGAGTATCCTTCTCTGCGCTGTTTTCTATGCTCTTTGCCTCTTCACTCCCGTCTTTCTTTGAACGACGTGGAAAATTGAGGTGGGGGTTTAGATTTAGTGGGGGAGGATATAAGGGAGATATTGTTCGTGCATAAGTTGTGTTTATTGACAACTAAGGTAAAAGTAATATTGATGTCAATTGGTAATCCAATATTTTAATCATAGAAATACTTAGGTTTAAGTTATTCATTGATCCAGTCTGGACTGTGATCCAGCCTGGACGATGATTTTATATATGGCTTCAGTTATGATCAACCTTGGTAATATTTCATGATACTCTAATTGTATTTTCTTTTTCTAGTAATAAACCTTCATGAATATATTATTTTGTTGATAAGTATTGGTTAAAATTGTATATCTAAATAAAAGTAAAACCAATAATAAATGACTGAGGAGCATATGATTGTATGAGATCCGTAGTTGTGCTCAGTTACCAAATTGAATTCATCGAAGACCTTGAAAAGACATTATATCTATTTTCAAGGTTAGTAATTAAACACAAAGAACCTAATGTCATTTATATAATAATATTTAATGTAAAAACTATAACTTTATGTATTGATGTAAGGTAGTAAACTGGACATTTTGTTTACAGTTTGCTGTCTTGTAGAACCATTGACATCACTATTGTCCCCATTGAAGAAACCCCTTTTGGACACTACCAGGGTAGGTTTCTTAACATACATAGATCCATGTAATCATGCTTTGATTATAAAATATGTAAATAGAAAGTATGATGCAAATACCAATTACTGTTTATTTTTAACAGGGTTTCGAAGCTGGGATTCAATCCTGAATCCTTCTTCTGGCTGATTGTTTGAAGTTTGGATTCATTCCTGAATCTTACTTCGTGCTAGTTTTGAATCTGGGAGTCAATCCTGAACCTTTTCTTTTTCGTCGCCATTTATATAGTTGTGATTCATTACTGAATCATCCTTATCATTTGGACCCATTTTCCCTGCAATCTCAGTTAAGTCATCATGTATTTGTCTTTGTTGAGTCTGAATTTCTGATTCTCCTTTACCTTCATATGCATGAACAATATTTGGAAGCGTTCGGTTTCCACTCTCGATTCTGATTCCAGAGCTGTCTGCGCTCTTGTACATATTTGATACATTGGACCCTTTGTATATTTTACCAATGTATATTAACTAATTATAGTATATATTCTATTTAACTTCATATCCTTTTATTACTATATTGTTGGGGTTAGATTTGTGTTATATATTAATTCTTCACAAACATCCCACTATTTATTCTGAGCGAGTATAGTAAATCTAAACTTTTTTATGGTGTGTCAATATCCTTTGATCTTTGATTCTTTATTGAACTATTATTATTTTACTACTGAAAATTATCTGATTAATATTCAACGATAGAAAGATCCGGGAACGATCTATATAAATATAAAACATTATCTGGGTAAGATCTGTAGATTATCACAATTGCTTATTTATGTTAAAAGCTCACAATCCTCGCTGAATTGTCATCAAGTAAGCAGGCCAACGGAGTCCCGAGATTATCTCCCTCTGTTACGGAGAAGGGCTAACCTGCTCCGTATTAAATCTGATGGTGTCAGTTGGTTGCCTGTGCTTACTAGACATTCAAACCACTTCTTTAGAACATACAGGCATCTTAACTACGTCGTTATTTTCTATTTTGCCTTCGTTCTACGATCTTACGCTTTTGAAGTAAGAGAAAAGTACAGGTTTATTTAAAATTAATATTATTCTGTTCCTGCACGCCTCTCTCCGCAAACATATATTATATATTATATTATTATTATATATATATATATATATTATATATATATTATTATTATATTATAATATATATATATATATTAATTATATATATATATATATAAAAATCATGGGCGACTCGTGTAAATGGGAGCATGAGCACCGCTCCTTCATTAAGCATAAATTCTGAATTATAACAATTAAAACTGTTTTCAATTTATGATAAATAATTGAATGCAAATTTTAAAAATTGTCTTGTAATAAGACAGAAACGTACAATGATTTAGTCTAATAATAAGAAATTTAATAAACATACTTGTTCTGTATGTAGTTTTTTTTTTTTAATTTCTATTTATAAAAGAAGTCGGGAGATCGAGCAAAATCATTTTCGCTCCAGTCTTGCACCTAAAGTAATGTAAAAATCATATGTCTGGCAGCAATAGAGAAAGAGGTTGTAAAATATACTAGTTTGGGGCGATTAGCGTAATCACCTTGTAAAGTTGTCGTACATTATTAATTATTATTATTATTATTATTATTATTATTATTATTATTATTATTATTATTATTAATTATTATTATATTATTTTTATTATTATTATTATTATTATTATTATTATTATTTATATATATATATATATATATATATATATAATATATATATATATATATATATATATATTATACCCATTATATTTATTATATATATTATTATATATATTTATATAATATATATATATTATATATATATATATATAATATAAATATATAATATAATAATATATATATATATATATTATATATATATATATATATATTATATATATATATGATATATCTATATATATATTCCAGAAGTTTGGAGATTTCGTTAGAAATATGTCATAATTCCAAACCTTCTTTTCACATCTCCTCAGGGATGCTCTGTATTAGATGAAATTTTTGGGAAACAATTTCCAAAAAACTGTTAAAACAAGATGGATTTTAACTTTAGAATGTAAACATGTTTTTGTTGGAACAATTGCGGCAAAAACTTTGTTATCCTCTTGAAAATATTAAAATTCAGACAACAATCCCTTTGCAGTGAAATGGTCGTGATCTACTTTTGTTATTTTGGCTCACTCTTTATCGCCATATAATGCCACACGTAGATAGTTTTTTAATAAAATTCAATCAAGAAATGAAGACATAATTCTTATGAAACAAGCTGTGAGTAAAATACAATTAGAATTAATAAAGATTAAAAACAGTATGACCATCATAATGAAAGTAATTGAAGGAACGTATGATGTTTGTGAGGTGAAAAGATCGTTAAATGCTTTCAATTACTACGAATTTAAAATGGGGTCCCAAATTCTTCAATATTGGATCCTCCCCTACATTTAGGGTTCATCTAGGGTCAGCTCAACTTTACGCAGGGTGTACGACTTTCATATATTACATAGAACCTGAGTTCAGACAGATTCATTTAAAAAGATAAACTGTTTATCCATTTTTTTAACATCTTGGGACACAAATCTGAACTTGAAGTTATTTATTAAAAAGGAGAAAAAGAAGAAAAAAAAATTTTTTAACTCTCGGAAAAGGGATAATATATCTTTTTTACAACATACGCATATTTGGAGGTATTATACTTTAACTTTGGAAGCTTGTAACTCCCAAAAACTATACGTGATACAAAAATTCTAAAATCATTTTCGAAATCTGCATGAAAAACTATAATTATTAACACTAATTTTTATTTTATTTACGAAAAATTTCTCAAAATTTGTTGACCAGTGTAATCATACAAATGTTGTGTATGAATTTTCCATTGGGAGTCGGAGTTCAGTTTTAAAAAATCAACTCTTGGAGTCGGGAGTCGGTTGTTTTTAGAATCGACTCTGGGAGTCAGAGTCGGGAGTCGATTTTTTTTTTTGACTCCCTCCTGATATCTATATATATATATATATATATATGATATTTATATATATATATAATATATATATTATATATATATTATTATATATATAGTATAATATATTATATTTGTGATACAATTAATTTAATAAATTTAATAAATCTATTATATATTTGATTTTTCAGACATCATATATAGTATATATATATATATATCTATATATAAATATATATATAATTTAAATTAAATATATATATTATATATATATATATATATATAATATATATATATATATATATATATATATATATATATATATATATATATTATATATACGTATATATATTAGGCTTGGGTTCAAGTCCAGTCTTGTGCTTGTTCTAGTACTATTTTGGAGTATTGTACTTGCTGTTTTCTAAACAGTGTACTTGACTTGTACTTGAGCCATTTTGTACTTGTATTTGCAATTAACTTTTGGCATTTTTCTTGCCATATTCTTTTATTTTCTTTTTATGTGATTTACCTCGTAATGATATTATATTTCTTTATATCTGTATTTACAATAAATTCATTTATTACATAAAGTATTCATTTTTTTATCGTTATATATTTAGAAATTTTGTATATTATGTATATATATATATATATATATATATATTATATATGTATTATATATAATATATATATATATATATTATATATTATATATATATTATATATATATATATATCATCATCATATCATCATATCATCTCCTTTTTTCCCAAGACTGGGGTAAGGTGCGTACATG
>JABUQX010107296.1:5000-17336 GCA_015478945.1 Trachelipus rathkii
AACGTTAAACAAGGAAGAAGCCGAGGTTTCTTTTCTTCCAGGCGTATTCACCCAATCACTCATCCAGTAGATAAAAAAATTTATGATTTAATCATTCATCCAGTAGGTATATATAAAAAAAAAAAACTTAAAATAAGTATCAATTTCCTATGTCCTGTTTCATGTAATACACAAGATTGGCATCTACTATTTATTAAACTGAAATCAGGCTGAAACTGAAATCTGAACCTGTTCAGTCTGAAACCTGAATAATTACTAGTTACATCTAAATCTAAAGAAGAGAATTGGTGTAAATGTTGTTGCCTGAATACTACGCAATCATGCCAGGGTTGGACAGTCATAGCTTGTATAATACGCGATCTGAACGTGTATGAATAGTTTTGATACCAGAAAGATTCAAATTACTTTCAACTCACATGGTCAGCCCTCAAGTCTCCAGTTTTTAATCATAATGGTGGAACCCATAAATGATAACAACAACATTACAAGAATGATGATTAATGTATTCACAAAGTACAATTCTTTACCAGTTAAAACTTACCACTGTACATAAATATTCATAGTGGAGTTTATAAAATTAAGTCATGAATTAAAGTAAGCAAGGGTTGTTCTTCAAAGATATACAATATTTATAGAATATAATAATATTTATTCATTCATAAGGGCTATTGAAGTCATTAAGAGAAACAACTCTTTGGCAGCATTTTAAATTCTTTTAATGTACAAAAATTATAAAAGAAACAAAAACCATAAAACAATAATATATATATTATATACTATATATATATATTATATACTTATATATATATATATATATATATATATATATATATATATATATTATATTATATATATATATATATATATAATATATATATATATATATATATATATATATATTATATATATATAATTTTTTTTTTTTTTTTTTTTTTTTTTTTTTTTTTTTTTTTTTTTTTTTTAGTATACTGTAAATGGACCACCACAGCACACTGGGATGCGGCTATACCGTGTTAGTAAACTAATGACAGGGGGAAATCCTTAACTGAGCGAAGGTACAAGGCTGAAATGGTTAGATCTTATACAAGATGTTCAGTTCCAATAGGAAGGCAAAAACGTGATACTACGAAAGTAAGATGATTCGGATAAGATGTGCGAGGCTGAAGAGAGAGGTATAGTTAGCACATCAGGGAAGAGCTTGCTTCTAAGGGTCGAGATGGCCACGTAATCCACAAAGAGATGAACGACTGTGAGAGGACAATTGAAGGAGCAAAATGGACAGGTCGGGGAATCACACCGTCATAAGAAATCCATGGGTGAGAATGGTATGACCCAGACGCAATCGAACCAGGACCACCTCCAGGAGGCGACTCCTTCTACTAGATGAAGACCACCGGCCAATGACGGGCTTGATGTTCCGTAGTTTGGGGCCACGAGCATCCTCCGCCCATGTTTGCCAGCCAGAGAGGAAACCCTAACGTATTGAGAAGTCTGTAGCAGGGAAATGGCCCAGGCGTACAGCAGGAGGAAGGTATTGGGCACTCGACAGTCGACACTCCGTGCGTAGCCGCCTGTTTGGCCCCTCATAGGCCCGTTCGTTTCCAGGAACACCCACATGGGAGGGAATCCAACAGAATCAATGCTGTGCTTCTGCACAGGCAACAAGCAAAGGGACTTTTGAATGGCAGAGATCAAAGGGTCCCGGGTTGATCGAACAAGCAAAGCCTGGAGAGCGCTTCGATAATCGGAAGAGAGGGTATAATTACTCCCACGGGTGATGGTACTGATTCTGTTCACCGCCATGGACACGGCTATTAGTTCAGCCGAAAAAAAGACAAATACGGTGAAAGTGTGTGGGATACAGTGATGTCCGGAAACACAGCTGGTCTCCCCCCCCCCAGTCTTGGAACCATCGGTGTAAACCGCTATAGAGTCGCTATGGACCAGACTGGGACGAAAGCGAATCCCTCAACTGCAAGGGTGTGCCTTCGACAATATCAAAGACTGGTTCCCGTTGCAGAGAGCAGGAATCGGATAAACCGCACTGTGAATGGGTAGAGGTAAAATCATTGCATGACCGCTCGCTGAGGAAGGTCGAGGAAAGCGAAGATGGAAGTAACAACCCCAGCAAATGGCCAATAAGAAGGGTTGTGATGGGCTCGCTCTATTATAGATGTCAAAGCCGATGAGGTAGGAACTTGAATACGGATGAGCAGTGAGCACATAAACTGCTCGCTCCGTAGAGATAGGGGCATCACCCCTGCCTCCACCTCCAGGTTTTTCCTAGGAGGAACGAAATGCTCCCGTGGCTATTCTCAGACCTTCGGTCTAAATGGGGTCAAGAAGACGGAGATAGGACCGGAAGCTCTGCCCATATATGGAACAACCATAGTCTAGTTTAGCCCACACCAGCATGATGTAAAGGTGGGGCATGGTTTTCTCTGTCCGCACCCCAGTCTTGGAGGTGAGGTGCCGTAAGAGATCCAAGGAACGGCGGCAACTAGCTTTGAGGTGAGTGATAGTGGGGGAGGTACTGTGAAACGTCATCGAGCAACAGACCCAGGAACCTCACCGTCGGCTCCATACGGATAGGGGAGCCAGAGGCGTAATAAGATTGTATGCGACCCCTACGACGAGGATTTTTTCGGAAAAACACGGCCGTAGTTTTCGAGGTGGAGAATGTAAAGCCGCGCGTAGGACCAGAAGGAAATTTACACTTTTCACAATTAGTCCGAGCACATTCCTGGTTCCACCAGGGAGTTGTCGATTTCCGGGTCCCAGATGAACGGGGTATATGGTCCGTTGCCGCCAGGAGGATAGCTTCCTGAAAGTAGGTGAAGGCATCCGCTGGCGACGGGAACAGGGTAGTTGCAGGAAAGATGGGAAAGTAAATGGCCTGATGAAAGGAAGACCAGTCCGTTCCATCATAGCGCCAACCAGAGTAAGGGTGCTGCTGCGGACTGGGGACGGAGGATGGGATCACGATTGGGTAGTAGTCAGTACCACACCCAAAATGGTCTAAAGACGAGATGGAATACAACGAGACGTCAACACAGGAATAAGTGTCTGTATCAAAACGTTCAAAGGTTGGAAGGCCTGTGTTGAGACATCCCAATGAGAAATCCTGCAAATTACTCAATATCCAATCGGCATTGGGGGGCGTAACAGTCTCACCACAAAAGGTGGCGAAGGTTAAAGTAACCCAGGACTAAAATGGGCAGCGAAAGACTTTTGAGAAAATTGACAAGGTCCTTACTGGTATATTTACAGCTGGGCGCTAGGTATACTGAGCACAGTGTAAGCGGCGTTCCAAGATGGAGACGAGCCTCTACGGCATGTAAGGGAGTGGAGAGAGGAATGGGAGTGAATGGGACAGACTCGTGAAGCAGGATCGCTGCTCCCTCTGTCGCTAGCTATACGATTCAGGGAAATAAGGGGTTTCCCGTACCCTGAAGGTTGCAAAAGGTCTCGGTCGGGAAAGTTGTAATTCCTGTAAACAAACAGCCAATGGCTGATGAGAGATAAGTAATATCTTTAGTTGTTCTCGTAATTAGCAAAATATCCGCCACAGCTCCATTGGATAAAACGTGCCATAAACGGTAATACAATCAACATTCAGGACGATCCGTGACAATAGTCACGATGTTTTGGGATTTGGCAACCTTCTTAGAGGATAAAGTCTGATGGTTCCGTGAGCCGTCGGACGACCCAACAACCGGAACGTCAAACCCCGGGGGAAGAGGAAGATCACGCAGCACGGATATGTGAGGACCTCCCTGCTAACGAGAGGGGTTCCTGGCCACAACAGGAGAGGGCTCTAAAAAGAGGCGTGCCAAGTCACACTCCACATTTCGAACATTCCTCCCAGCTTGCGTACCAATGCCAGACTTAGCAGAATGGGAAGAGGGTCGAGTCCTTCCAGGAAAACCTCCAACAAAGGCTGGGGAAAATGGAAGATAAGAACAAGTAAGAATGGTATCGACGGGAGTGATATTAGACTAGTGGAAGACAAGTGTGTGGTGTCCGTAGGCAAAATATCGGGATCTATCCGCCCCCGAGTAGTGCCAGATGGCTCAGTCGACGATACCGAGATGAAAGTGGGTGGAGGGAAAGAGGCAGGGAGGGAAGAAGACTCCTTCCTTCCGTTTCCACCAGCAGCCAACCCACCCTCAACACACATCGAGGCAGCGCCACGTCTACCCGAAGGAAGACTGCGGCCGGGTGAGGTCTCATTAGATACCTCCTCGGACCTTCCCTTCCAGTTTCAGCATGTGAAAATCCTATGGAAGAAGAGTAGTTCGAAGAGTTCATCGTGGCATCCGAGAAAGTTTCAGAATCGCTTGAATATTGTAGAAGAGAAGGGGTCTTAGGCGGTGTGAGTAATAACAGATCAGAACGGGCAGAACTTGAACCACAGTTCCGTGATTGTCCACGTGGGTTGTCAGCGCAGCGAGTACGTTTTTGGCAGGACAAAGACAGGTCCCCCAGTGCAAACGGGTTCCTTTTGTTTCAAGAAGTCCGTGGCTCGATATGAAAGTGATTAGGATGTCTGGCCTGGGAAGATCCACCCTTGGATGGACGTTCGCTACCGTCAAGAGGGTCTTGTTGTTTCCCCGGAGAAACAGAAGCAGTTCGCTTCCAGGAGATGGTACAGATAAGCTCCAATGATGCACATGGACGTCTGCCATCGAGTTCAGAAGCGAAACAGGTCACAAAATCAGATATCCCCTTGGGAGCTGCATGGACCTCTAAAAGATGAGGAACATGAGAGAGAGTCGTGTGTGTCGGAGAAGAACGACGAATGGTCCGGCGGACCATGGTAGGAGAGTTGGGAGGACAATTGTTCAGAGCCACAGGAAACACCAAGTCAGGTGATCCGTTATCGTGCACGGAAGTCTGAATGGTCGAACGCGAAAGTGGAACAAGTTCCGGGCACAATGCACGGGGGCGATGGGCAATGTTAGAGGCAACCACAGAGGCAGTGACCGTTGCCGCAGCATAAGAGGAAGATGAACCAGCTTTTCCCTTTGCCCGGCGGGTAGCCTCTCGACGGTCATACTTATGTTTCTCCCGCTCAAGGATTCCTTCTCCAAGGCAAAGGGGCAGTTGGACAGAGGAGGATGGGGGTGGACTTTCTTGAGTTAGAACAGGAGGATTTTTGTCTCAGGCTTAGGGTGGAAGAGAACTTCACATGTCGCGACATATGATTCTGGGGAGACGCGAACAATATTTCTGGGGGTGCCAAATTATGGCACTTTGAAACATCCTTCTCGGGAAGAGCAACATAAGTACTAACCGTGTGCATAGTAAAACCAAGGTTTACTTTGGATGGAGGGAAAGGCACAGAGAAGGGAAATAAAAGAAGAGGGTTCGTCGTTGAGGGTTCTCCATAGAGGAGGGAAGCGATAACGTCGGTGAATCGCACTTGGTGATTCTGTAAATGAGTAGGAATGTCAATCGACGCATCGGAACAGAACTCCGGCAGCATATATGGTATCCTTCGACGTGTTGCTACGAACATCATCAAGTTTAGAAAAGACGGGAATCTTAACCAGATGGATAGGGAAGCAAGTACGTTGCTCTGGGTACAAGAGGCAGTCAAGATGGAACCGTTCCTCATTGGGGTAGCCTGTGGCTCAGTAGTTTAAAGAGCAGCTTCCAAAATATCACTAAGGATGAGCTGGCTTACAGAAGTTAGTGGACGAGATCATTGAATGTAAATGAAAAATAAACCATGCAACACATAAACCTGGCCCCTGGATGGGGGTCCGAGAAAGCGATCATCGGAGTTGGTTATTCTGGCGTTTAGGAATGGGACTCTGATGACGCAAGTTTTTGAGAGATTGTGGTATTCTGAGACTGAAGAGGCCATAACAGCCTCAGTTGGTCTAGACGAGGTAGTCCTTGAGACGGGTTCGTAATCGAGGACTAGCTGGGTTTTGCGGTGGTGGAGTACGCACCATTTCTCAAAAGGGCATCAAAGGCCTATGTCGCTGTGTCTGGAACGGCCTGAAAGGCTTGGGGTTTGGGAGCCGAAAGATGGTGATTGCCGCTTTCTGAAATGTAATCTTTTTTTTTATTTTTCCCATAAGAAATACTCCTGTAAAACATCTGCTCCTCAATAAATAAAAACAAATGATTAATTATAAACATAAGTTCAAGAAGCGTAACCGCGGTACCAAGCCCACCACAGGCCCAGAGCATAAAACTTCCCTCCTAGAAACCCACCGTGGGCGGCTCATGGTGTGGCTCGGAAAGCTCTCCGGAACTCCGCGTCCATCCCGAAGATGTAAACTAATAGCCGTCGCACCACACGGATAAGAAATGCGAAGCCTAAGATTATACGCCAAGTGCAGGAGTCTCCTCAGTCGGTTAGGCAAGGTTCGTGGTCCCAACAATAGGCGGCGGAGAAAGGCGAGAATAACGGTTTTTAAACCTGTCCCCTCACCCATGGGAGGAAGACATATGGGCACTATGATGCACAGAGACAACAGCTCGGTAGCCACCAGGAATTAGGAGATCGGGAGACCCTCAGAAGAGAGAGATCAGGAATACGTAGAGTAGGCCAGTGCTTACAGCAAACAGAAAACGGAGGAGAGGGGATATAAACTGAGGAGGGGACCGGGTAAGATGAAGGCACTATTAAATATAATATCAATATTCAAGAAAAGGTACAAGAATAATAAAATCATATAAAACCAAGGTACAATGACAATAAGAAAATAATAAGAACATGAATAATAATAATAATAATAATAATAATAATAATAATAATAATAATATAATATAATAATAATAATAATAATATATAACTATAGAGAAATAAAGGGAAAGTAGGACAACAACGAAACAAAAAAGGGGGAAATCAACCAAAAACAACAACATACAACTTAGCAGATACAATTAAAAGTATCTGAGCCCCCCACGACAAGGTGTCTACGCTGACGGGGTGGGTGGATGATTGATGATGATGATGATGATGATGATATATAATATATAATAATAATAATAATAATAATAATAATAATAATAATAATAATTTTTTTTTTGAGTCAGCATACAGGACCCACCACGGCTCAAAGAGAAGCGGCCATATAATAATAATAATAATATTTTGAGTTATAAGGATTTCCTAACCAATTGGATTAGAGTGCGCAAATTATCTAGGCTTGATTGCAAGCCCTGCTTCGATTCACCGCATTTGGGATATTCGATCTATCTTCGGCGTGATTTCGAATGCAGATGGGCGGACCTTCTTTTTTATACGCATGAAAGTGGGAGTGTGATTTTTGCACGTTATAAATAGATTGTTCTGTTGTACGTGTTGGCTATGTTTTTAGTGATGTGTAGGTGTTGAGATTAGTGTAATTCACAATGCGGTAAACTGTTAAATGATTTTTTTTTAATGTGTGTAGAGGGTAGAGGGAGCAGCACTGCAAGCAAAAAAAAAAAAAAAAAGAAAACACCCGGCTATGCTGTGTCTGTGGTACTAACAACTGGGGAAGTCCCTACACAAACAAACAAAGGTAAACGGTATCAAGAGGTTTAGAATCGAAAAAGGATGTTCAGCTATTGTAGGAAGAAAAATCTCTCACTTCGAAAGTGAGGGAAATCAGAATAAAATATGAGTAAGACGATTCCGGAAAGGAATGCTAAAGATTTCAGGGAAGAACTGGAGTCGGATGGCTGAGATTGCGTCGCAACCCACAAATATATGGGATAGTATATAGGGACCACACGAAGAACAAAACCGACAGGATAGGGGACCCTCTTTCACCATGTGAAAGCCATGAGTGAGATTGGTGTCAAAATGGTAAACAGGCGAGAATAACCTCTGAGAGATCCTTTTTGCAAGCAGGACGACTTAACATTCCGCAGCTTCGGCGCAGGCAGATTCTGTCCACACGCCCAAGAAACGATATCATTGCCCAACTTGGATGGGAGAGTACAACAAGTGCATAAGGTGCTGTATTCTTTCTCCTCGACGGGAAGTTTCTCCGGAGGAGTTGCTTTCGTTTTTGAAGGTGGAGAATTTGAAGCTACGTACACTACAACGCCAGAACGTGGCCTGTCGATGGTAATTGGAAGATGAGCACGTTACAAGGAGTTCTGCGCCCAGTGACAAACCAGTGCAAGATATCCACATAGAGTGAGCAACGGCATTGAATTGAGTTTTTTGGGGTAGTATAGACCCTCTGCTTGAAGGAAACTCTTGCGAAAAGCAATACACTCAATACGCTGCCTTGCGGCACCCCTTCTTCCATAATAAAATGTCGGGAAAGAGTGGTGTGGCACCGGACCTGAAATGAACAATCTTGACATTAGAGTTTGAAGGAAGACTGGAAGTTGTCCCTCGAGGCCCAGGAAGTGAAAGTTATGCAGAATCCCCACCCTCCATGTGGGATCGTATGCCTTCTGATCTGATTACACATTTATTTCTTAACTTCTAAACACATTTTATGTTATCGTAACTCTCCTCGAGTGTCTCTCTAGTCTGTTCGTGTTTAAGCATGTGTCTTTTTAATCGTCCTAAAACTTTAGTCTCATAGCTGCACTTAGAACATTGAAATTTCCATGGTTTTAAATGTCTTTTACGTTTACAATCGTTGTGGCACTCAGAACATTTAAACAATGTATCTCCATGTTTAGGCAAGTGTGTATTTAAGTGTCCCTTTTGAATACATATATAGCTACATGTAGAACATGTTAATAATTTTATGTTTTGATGCTCATTGATCATGTGTGTTTCTAAGTCTTTAACCCTATTGCATTTATAGCTACACCTAGAACATGTAACTAATTTTGTGTTTTGATGCTCAAGCAAGTGTTTCAATAAACTTACTTTCTCATTAGATTCAAAGCTACATTTAGAACATTTAAAATATAACTTAGAATTGCTGTGAATATTCTTAACATGTCTTTCAAACTCTTCTTTCTGATTAAATTTATAACCGCAATGTTGACATTTCCACTTTTTACTGTAAGTTTTTAATTGGCTTTTAAATTTATTTGTGCTTTCAAAACTAAAATTACAACAGTCATAATTCTTACTCTTATTCTTATTCTTATGATTCTTTTCAACGCTTTGATCACGTGTCACTGAACTTATTTGAGGTCTGTTCCCTAAAACACTCTTCTTCACTTCGGAACAGTTTTCTTCTTCATCGCAATTGTAAATGTGAGTCTGTACAAAAACAAATATTAAATGAATGTAAAAGAAAATTCAAATTATATTAATAAATTACTTAATTAAAAAAAAACATTTTATTTTCACAAATATTCAAAATTTAATTTCAAAACTTTTATTCTAACAATTTTTATTATTATTATTATTATTATTATTATTATTATTATTATTATTATTATTATTATTATTATTATTATTATTATTATTATTATTATTATTATTATTATTATTATTATTATTATTATTATTATTATTATTATTATTATTATTATTATTATTATTATCATTATCATTATCTTCCTTTTTTTTTCCCAAGTCCGGGGGTAAGGTGCGTGACATGCAGCGGAAAAGAGAAGTAGTAGAACATGACAAGTCGTAAAGAAAGCCCAGCCTTACCGCCCCCTCTATACATATTAGTGAGAACTGGTCGCAGTCAGAAAATCAACCCTAGAGCTTCACGGGACCGCGACGTCCTCACTAGCATATCGTCAAGTTTAGGTTCATTCCCCTGGCCCAGTGGCCACAAACATGCCCCTTCACAAAACCCCGCCATTCACTCCTATTATGCACCTTTCTACTAGCTTCTGCCAAACTCACATTTCTCTCCTGCAAACATTCCTTTACTGACTCAATCCACTTTTCTTCGTCTTTTTTTTTTTATCCCAGCCGTCGATTCCCAACACACACCACACTATACATGCGCTTAACCAACCGACTGTCATTCATCCTTCCATATGACCAAACCATGCTAATTATTTTTTATTATTCTCTCATTTACTCCTGTCTTCACACCACTATAACTCTTAAATACGTTTCATTCCTCATTTTATCAATTCTTGTTACACCTAACACGCCCGCTAAGATTGGTTCCATCTGAACACAGTGAACTTTAGATATATACCTATACCTTCTTATTCCAGACCATAGTCTCAGTTACTATACATTAAACACAGGAAACAAAATACCTCATGTAAGACCCAGCGCACTCAAGAATTAGTCCCTTTATATCAACCAAAGATTTCCTTTTACAGCCACCTTCCTGCCATTCACACTTTCTACTACACTCTTGCAGTATCCGTTTCCTGGTCATCCAACATATATCCTAAATATTAAACCCAGGACACTGTTTCCAGGAGCTCACCATCTAACATAACTTCCACACCGATGACTGTCCTCACTCCACAACCATAAACCTTATCTTATCTACGTTTACTTCAAACCCATTCCTTTACACACCCTTCAAATCTCTCTACCAATCCTCTCAAAGTCTTCTGATGATTCGCCACACAAACCAAAATCAATCCGCATATAATAGTAGGCACCCTCCACTCACCTCCATTTCCATCATTCTTAACACCATTTCCGCCACCCCCATCTCTAATTCTTTCATAACCCTATCCATATACAAATTGAATAAGCCAAGGGGACATAACACATCCCTGCCTCACCCGCTATTATTATTAAACCAATGCACTTTTACACCATTTATTCTTACACAATGCCTTCACTATCGTCATACTACTTTTGATTCATTCCGAAGCCTACCACAAACACCATATATACTAACACCTTGCCATAGGACTTCCCTATAATCCATTCATACGCTGATTGCAAATCCATAATAACCTAAATACTGTTCCCCTCTTATTTTATCAGTCATTTGTTCAATGTAAGATTTTATCCACACATCCTCGACCATCCTAAAACCACCTTGTTCTTCACCAATAAGTTCTTCAGTTACTCGACGCACTCTTTATATAAGATTATTATTAAATAATATAATATATAATATATAATATATATATATATATAAGTATATAGTAATATAAATATATAAAATATATATATATATATAACTATATTATATATATATATATATAATATATATATTATATATATATATATATATATATGAATTGATAAAAAAACGAGAATGAACACATTAGGGAGTTGTGTGGTGTGAAAAAAAGGCGTAAATGAGATAATAAATGCGAGTACAGAGATGGTTTGGTCATGTGGAAAGGCATAAAGATAGTCGGCTGGTTAAGCGCATGTATATAGTGGTGAGTGTTTGGGAACCGACCGGCTGAGACCGAAGAAAAAAGTGATTGAGTCAGTAAACGAATGTCTGAAGGAAAAAGAAATTTAGTTTAGCAGAGGTAAGAAGAAAGGTGCATGATAGAGTGAATGGCGGATTTTGTGAGGGTATGGATGTGGACCTGGTCCAAGGCATAACCTTACATTGAGAAGATACCACAGCAAGGGTCAGTTGCAGTCTCGCGAAGCCCTAGGATGAATTTTTTTTTACTGTGACGAGTTCTCACTTAAGGCTATAAAGGGAATGGTAGGGGGGGGAAGGGCGGCTTTCTTTTAGACTTGCGTCATGTTCTTCTATTACTTTTCTGTTTCCATTGTATGCTGCGCACCTCACCCCCAAACTTGGGGAATAATAATGACGACGACAAGACAACGCATATATATATATATATATAATATATATATATATATATATTAATATATATATATATATATATATATATATATATATATTATAATATATATATAATATATATATATATATATATATTATAAATGATATATATAGATATATATATATATAATATATATATACTATAAATATATATATATATATATATATATATATATATATATAGATATATATATATATATATATAGTAATATAATATGTGCCAATTAAAGAGAAAGTTTGAAAATGGCGTAAAGTTAAATTCAAGTAGATGTCTCTTACTACCAAGTTTGTAGCGCATGAGTCTGAGCCGAAGCCACATGGTTTTGGGTGGAGACGGAGCAGAGCAAAGGAAAATATTTGGTTGGGGACAGAACCAAAAATCTTTTTTGGGTGGTATCAGAACCAATATGAACCAGTTGGAACTAGTCATAAAAAACCTTTTTGCTATAAAATAAAGGAGGGGGGGGGGTTCAGAGTCACAGATGAACGCACCAACGCGTCATTCGGTAGAGCGACAGAGTCGCATGGCAAGGGCCCGGGTTCGGTTCCTAGTCCGGTTTTTTGGTAAAAATTACCTAGAGAAGTTCCCCCCCCACTAGAATAGGGCTATGCCCATGAGGTGTGAACTTTCATACAAAAAAAAGAAATTTACAGGCTA
>JABUQX010107297.1:0-25000 GCA_015478945.1 Trachelipus rathkii
GTACACGGCGGGAAATAAAATCTGTTTGTTGCAAACACTGAGAAATACAACAACACTTAGCTATAGTCGCGAAGAACGTAAAAGCATATTTCTTGACTTTGGTGTTCTTTTTTTTGCGAACATTTTGGTATTCCTTTTGGGTACAGGGAGTCAAAATGAAGAAGACGAAATTATATCTCGATTTACTCATTCAGACAGAGTCTATCACATGATATTTGAGAGAATAAATACTCTTTCTGCATAAAGTGAGTATGAGTTATTATTGCTTTGTGTTTTATTGAGATTAATAGTGCCCTTATAAAATTAACTTTAAATTTTAAATTACTTAGTGTAGTTACTAACTCAATATTTCTGATATTTGATTCCCAATGCAATGTTTTAGCTCGATGTTATAGTAAATTACCCTAACTTTGAACCACATGTTTCTAAGAAAACCATTTCTTGGGCAAAGATATCTGCATTGGGACGGGCCACAATTGCTGGTGCTTCACACAAATACGCCAATCTCTGCAATGAAGACATGTGATATTTGCATACATAAAATTACACCAAGATGATTTTTCTTCTCTCACAATCTATGATACTACTACAAATTTTGCCGAACAAGTACTGCAAAGGAGAGCGCACGATATGTCGGCACTGGTTTGCTAGTATACTCTTGAACAGAGTTCAGTTCTCACACTGTACTCTATAGCCCGCACTCAATTGTGCATATAGAAATATAGAAACCTCCTGAGAGATCAGACATGGGTAGGGACTAGGATACAAGGAATCATGTATCAACTTAATAGATGGTCTCCTATTGTTTTAGTATGTGTTACTTCTCATTCACGTCGTGTTCTCACATAATAGATATTTATGCTTTTATTGCTCACGACTATTTTTTAAAAAGGTTTTATCCAGAGAAACTGTTTTGTTGGCTGATGTAATTCTTCTTACATCAAACATAAAATTGTGAAGGAGATGCAAGAAGTTTTTTTCTGTTGGAAGAGCAAACATACCAAAGGTGCGTAATTGGTAAATCAGCACGATCCGAGGACCCGACAGTGAGAGCATTTTTTTTTACCCAAGGGTTGGGGGAAAATCTCCGGAAAATTGTTAAAAGAGGCTTATAATTGCCACTGACACAGGAAAAATACATCCTAACGACATAGATTTAAGACAGATTTTAGTTATTTTAGTCTAAAATTTGCTTTACAGTTTGTTTATTCTATAAATCTAGGTATTCTAGTTGTCTTTATAGATTTCTTTTGTATAAACTATGATCGATTGATAAGTTAAGTACAATAGTTTGGATTAGAACTTCAAAGTTAGAAGACTAACTTTAATTTTAAGTGGATATACTTTAGTTCTAAGACAATATCTTGTCACCTAGTATTATGTTTACAATGGTGTTTGTAAATGAGACATCACAGAACGTTCTTGCTGATAACTTAAATGTCTTGAATGACATATAGCGAGGATGAGGACCATAAAAGGAACTATAAGTGAAGATCCTGTGTCTTACCCTCGCTTTCAAGGTATGACAATGACGTAGAGACAGGAGACTAAGAGAACTACAGTGAAGATCTCGCTCTCCTTAGTCTGTCAAATTTGTTTAGATGAGAGAACTTGTGGATGCAAATATCACATCTTAGCGTTTTTTGCATGAATTTAAACATAGATGAATAGTCTTAAAAGTAATGTAGCTTAGTATTTTTAAGATTTTTTCCGAAAATATTCTTACTTTTAAGAAGATATTATCAATTTCATATAGACTCTGTCTATGATAATTTGGTCCGAAATACCAAAATGTTGAAAAAAAAAAAAAAAAATTTTTTTCACTACTTGTTTTTATTATTTTCACTACGATATCCCGCCGGGGTTCCACCTAATTTCCGAGGGGGAGCCAGATATTTTAAAAACATTTATTTTAAAAACCATTTCAAAAAAGAAAGTTTCTTTTTGGTAAGAAAGAAAATAATAGAAAACAATAGTTCCATCGTTTCTATGAAGAAATTGATATCCTAATATCTAACTTTTGTATATATTCTGTAACTAATATTTTAACACTTTGACTAGAATTAGTGACTAATACTTAACAACTAACACTTAACATTTAGTGCTTATGGATGCTACTAATCTTTAGTTGATAGCACTAATATTTTTAGTTGATAGCACTAATATTTTTAGTTGATAGCACTAATATCTTTAGTTAATAGCACTAATATTTTTAGTTGATAGCACTAATATTTTAGTTGATAGCACTAATATCTTTAGTTAATAACACTAATCTTTAGTTAATAACACTAATATTTTTAGTTGATAACACTAAATACCTTTAATTGATTCTGTGTTTTAGTACTGTGTTAGTCAATTAGCATTAAACTTTTAAAGGTTAGACTAAATTTTGTTTGTACAACTAACAAGTTTGTTTAATTTTAAAAGCATGAACTGTAAGTTTTAAATAAAAAATAATAGTATTAACATTCTGTTATAGCTTACTATATTAAACTTTTCTATTAACATTCTTGTATTAATATTTCTACATTAGCATCTTTGTGTAGACACAACAATTTTATTACTGACGAGTAATTAGAATGGTGGTCAGCATCTTTGCTAATAACTTTTTTAAATATTAATAATCTTTCTCACTAATGCTTACTAATGTTTTAAGAACTACTTTTCTGATTAACCATGTTACTACTAATAACTTTAAGAATAAAAAACTAATGCTTAGCATATCGTAAAAATAATATAAATATTTGCCGCTTTTGTAATGTTTAGATTTTGAAAGTAGAAATGGTTCCTAACCTGGTATACGAATATAAGTTCAAAGACCGAGATACGTTACCATAAGCTTTAATAATTTTTAATTGTATAATCTAAGGTACTAATTACAATTATGACCAAAGTATATAGCCCAGTAAAGTAGAATAAGAAAACTAACCTTAAGAAAATAACGATTGTGGTACAATATATCAAAATGAACTTAAGAAAAGGTTATAACCTACAGTTCCAAAAATTACATGTTAACACCATACAAATCAATCAAGCTTCGAAAACTTGATAAGAAACTAGAGAATCTGCTTAAGAAGTAATAAATAATATTCTACGTATGTTGAAAACGGAGTACCATAACACGTCTACTGTAACTATAAACCACCAGTCCTACCGGATTTAGGATAAGAAAGTTTAAATTCAACCCGTTCGGGAAAAACCTTAAGAAATTTTTAAGTTATTGAACATATCCATATAACGTTTGGAAACATTATGATGAATACCTGTTTCTAAGAACTATGCCTTTTTCTTTTTTTAAAGATCAAGAAGATGTACATTATTCCAATGGTCCATCATCCAGACAAAGTATCATATTTTCTCTCTATTAACAGTCCAAACTTCTGTTGCTACCGAAACTTATTTAGGAAGAAACCTCTTTACTCTTCTGAAGACGATTAACCAAATTATTAGCAACGCCTTTTTACTAGTAACCATCTTGTATCTAACTTCTTTACCAGCCTATGGATAAGAACCTTGATTGTTCCTTTGAGTTATCACCTTTGCTTTGTTTTTTTTTACAACCTTCTTGGAAATAGAATTATGAATAGCTTGGCATTATCCGAAGACTTTACAAGTTTTTATTTTCCGGGAATGAAGAGTACTATATGGGAATTTTTATACTAGAGTCAGTATGTAACAAATGCAACTATTGCACTCTGTTTACATTTCGAGGCGACGCAATGTCCGGACCAGACATTCCTTTAGACTTGTTCAACAGGTTCCCACACTCGACTTCCAAAACAATAACAAGCCAATACTTCATTTTCCTGTTTGGGAATGTTTCTTGCTACGTGGCACCATCTTTTCTTCAATCCTTTCTCTATAAAGGCACACTATCTCATGTAATCCAACACATAGCTACGCCCCGCCAAGCATATGTACACTTTGCAATAACAAAACGCAGTCTTGGGTGTTAGAAGAAAGCTCCGAAGGATTTCGATTCTACTTGCAGAGCCGCTACTAAGAACAGTTTGAGGTGAGTGTTTGCTAATGTAGTGACTAACCAGTGGTGGCAAGAGAAAGTGTTACGAATTTTAGTTTATACACACATCAAATTTCCATTAAATTATTTTGCGTTGAAATAAGTATACGAATATAAATAGTATATATACTATTGAGACATCCAATATGTAGTCATGATGTACCCATATATATATATAGTATATTACTATATTTATATATATATATAGTATATTATATATATATTATATATATATAGTATATATATATATATATATATATACTATATATATAGTATATATATATATATATACTACTATCCAATGTCAGTTAATCTAACTTAACTTTCTGTGTGCCGCCGATATTTTCATAAATGTTTCCTTTCCAGAATACTAATACGGGCGAGTTCATATCATTAGTCGCAATGTAGTCTAGACCAGACTTGGAGGTGTGTTTATTAAATACTCCAATTTTATTATTTATAACAATAACTTGTGTACTATCTAAATATAATTATATATAATACATAATAATAATCATAATAATAATAATAATACATAATGAATAATGATAATAATAATAATAATAATAATAATAATATAATAATAAAATAATAATACTAATAATATAATAAATTAACACCTATATTTTTTACAGCAGCTAAAGATGTAAAGGTCTAGAATAGTTTTTATAATTACTTTTTCCCTGTTTTAGTTTTTATTCCTGCGGTTCCTCTAAATTGTTATGCGAGGGAAATGTTATGAGTATTTATTGGTAGAGACTTATTTTGATATTATTGCATTATTCTATATTATGTGTATAACCGAAAGTTCTGTGTATTTTTACTTAATAAGATATAAAACGAATGGCTTATGATTATACCTTTGTTTCCTCTAATTTAAAACTTGATTTGATTGAGATATACTGCAAGCCCCATTAAGAACCGATTAATACACTAGGTGGGTGAAAGTCCCCCATTGCATAGAAGGGATTGGGACCAATCCTTATAACTTTTATTTGTCACGTTTTATTTCTCTTTATGTAACTGTGTCGTTGTGTGAGGCACAACGGGGAGTTCTTAAACACGAAGTGAATGTGCTAAAGAGAGACGAAACTCAGCAAGAATTAGCCAATAGTGTTTACTGAAATAAACCTCTCCATTCAAAGGTGCGCTGCACCCAGGAGCTTGAGCATCCGACTAGCATCAGACAATTCTGTGTCTATGCATCTACTAAGTCCCTCATCCACAATATAAATCGCATTACACAAGAAATAAATATCAAGGACATATATATATATATTATATATATATATCTTATATATATATATATATATATAAGTTATATGATATATATATATATATATTATGTTATATATATATAATCTATATATAATATATATATATATATAATGATATATAGTATATTATATATACTATATTATATTTATTATATATAAATATATATATATATATAATATATATATTATATATATATCATGTATTATATATTATATATATCTATATATATAAATAAATATATATATATATATATATTTATTATATAGATTATATATATAATATATACTATATTATATATATATACTATATATATATAATATATATATATATATATCTTATATATATATATATATATTAATATATAGTATATATATTATATATATAATATAGTGTATATATATATATATATAGTATATATTATATAATATATATTATATTATATATATATCATTACGTCAATATATATAGTATATATATATACTAGTAATTATATATATATATATATAATATATAATTATATGATTATATATAGTATAATATATAGTTATATATATAATATATATATATATATATATATATATATTATAATATATATATATATTATATTATATATTATGTATATATATAAATATATATTATATATAGTATGTTATCCCATATATATATTATATATATTATATTAATATAGTAATATATATATATATATATATAATATATATATATATCTATATATATTCTATATCTATATATGTATATAATATATATATATATATATAATATATATATATATATATATATAATATACTATATAATATATATATTATATATATATATATTATATATCATGGCGGTAGACAGGTGGGTTCAGGGGTTTAGAAACCCCTCCCCCAAAATTATTTTATCGATCGAAATATTTTGATAGCTTGAGTCTCGTAATTTTAATTTTTAATAATAATAAAATTGATAATTAATCAAAGCAAATTAAGAGTGTATATTTATAGAATTGAAGAAACGTATTTGTGGTCCGTGAAGATTTGTTAGGTTAAGTGGGTGTTGAAAGGTTTGAAGGAGAATCTGTAGCGGAGGCAATACGACGAACGCCGATATAAATAGCGACTTTCTGATTGGACAATGGTATGACGGTGCAGAATGAATGGTGAAAGGTTTTAGAAGGGCTTAAGCTGCCGTAAATATCCAGCGGCGTTATATGTTCGTTGATGTTCATATCCATGTGAAGTTCAACACGTTAGAAACTTTATGGAACAGAGAATGCAGTTAAATACTATTTTAGATTACCAAGGAGAACTTCTATTTTAATAGAAAAAAATAGGAAAGTATTTCCAGACTTAAAATAGACAAAACTCTCACGAATGGGCAAAACAAGGTTAGTGATTAGTTACGATGTATTGTTAGGATATAAAGAAATTGTTAAAGCATTTATTAAAGCTTTAAAAGAGATATAATGAATCAAGATATTAAACCTTCTTCAAATGACTCAGATCTTTTGAAATCTGTAATAAGGACACCATCAAATATTCGGTTCACGCTAAGCCCAATTTTCCTCCCCCCCCCTAAAAATGAACATAAATTTCGAAATTTTCAGCCGATTTTGATCATATTTTATAAAAAAACGACCCCAACGCCAATCGTGTAGATTTTTTTTTGCCCTCTAAAAAGTCGTTTTAATGTGTTTTTCTGTGTCTAAAGTCATTCTTTCAGAATTTTCAAGTTTTCAAAACCCATGTTTTTTTGACATTTCTCGTATCAACTTCCAGAATTTTTTTCAAAATAATTTCAAACTTGGGGACTATGCATAGATGGTCCCATTCCTGGTTAAAAATGCAAGCGAGTTACTTTTTTTGATTTTTTTAGTTTGGTGCTGCAGTACGCGTTGTCCAATTCTAAAGCACTTTTTTTGGACTTTAAAATGAAAATATTTTCATTATTTTTTGTTTTTCTGATTTTATTTGAAGTTGATGAAATTTTCAGAGCATATGTAAGTAGTAGATGCACATCTTTTACTTAGATAGTTTCTCTTTGTATATACAGTAGTTTTGGATTTGTTCCTGGAAAAATTTTCCAGTAAAAAGATTTTTTTTTCAAAAATTTTCTTTTATTTAAGTAATACTAAAAAAGGTATCAAGTAAAAAAGGTGCATCTTGCCCGACTACACAATTTTAAAATTTGACCACTAAAGAAGGAGGAAGCCATCAAAAATATCAATGTTCGAAGGTCAATATTTATTTTTTCATCTGCAAGTGTCTAATATTGGAACCTATAAATTTTATATAGGTCTATATGATATATATATATATATATATATATAATATATATACTATATATATATTATATATTTGTATATATATTATTTTCTATATAGTATATATAGCTATTATATATATGATATATAATATAATATAATATATATATAGTAATATAGTATATATTATTATCATATAGTAGAGTTATATATCTGACTCTTGAACTGAGATATAATTGTAGTATCTTATTATATGTTGAGTGCACAGGGAGATGCAAGCAGTCTGCTGTTTCTTTACGTAGAATAGACCGCGACCGCGACTTCTCGAATTTCGAGGGTGATTCCGGATTTGTTTACCTTGGGAAAATCTTCTGCGACGATAAATTCCGAGGCTCTTGGCCTGTTGGATCTTTTCAAAAAATCTTTTTTTGGACGTATTACATTACTAAATAAGGTATCTAAGTAAAGAGGTGCAGTCTTGCCACTGTCGACTACACACCCTGGAAATTTGATGTTGATGCGGTAGTTAAGTAAAAAAATAACTTGGGACAATATTTTTCAAACTTTTCCAAAAAGCATTTGTATTTTTATTTTTTTTGGATAAATGTGATATTTGATATAATTTTCATATGCTCTTGGTAACTAGTGTGGTATTATGCGGCATTATACTTCTATATCGGGCCATGATTCATCTTTTTACTTAGATAATCCTTTTGTATACTCAAAAGAAAATTTTTGAAAAATTTCCAAAACATTTTTTTTGGAAAATTTGTTTCTGTTTTTGAATATTTCTGAAAGAATGACTATAGACACAGAAAAACACTCTAAAACGACTTTTTATAGGGCAGAAATAGCTACAGTTTGGTGGTTATATGATCAAAATCGGCTGAAAATTCCTAATTTTGTGTCCATTATTAGAGGGGGTGAAATTGGGCTCAGCGCGAGCCAAATATTGGATTGTCCCCTTTATTAAAGCATTTGTTGAAGCTTTAAAAGAGCAATAATGGATCAAGATATTAAACCTTCTTCAGATAACTCAGAAAATCTTTTGAAATCTGTAATCAAAAGCAAATTTGCTTAAGTTTATTTATGGCATCAATTTTATTCTCCTTCTCTCTTCCATTATGTACTACATTGTAGTTTCCATAATAAATGACAGCAACTGCTCTTAATCATATTGAAACTGTGATGTTTGTTGTGAAAGATTTTTAAGCAAACATCGATATGCATGTCAAAGATTTTGGAAGTTGCAACAGAACTTCTGCTTTCTATTAATGAAAAAATGAGAAAGCCTCGTGTGAGAATCAATGTAAAATGAAATGTATAGGGCAATTACAATTTCTATTCTTGATCATTTTTCAATCCAGTTAGAGATCAAGTTCTTAAGCAATTGATCTGTAGTGATCATAGTATAGTATTAATTTTAAATAATTTTGTGGTTAAGATAATACTTTTTAAAAGTACCTATAAAATATATGGGTTAACCTATTTAATTTAGAGCAAACCAAATTAAAGAAAACGAATTGTAAGGATGTCATTTTTATCGATTTTATTTTTGGAATATGGAATATTTTTGTCTAACTGTTATTACCTAGTTTTTATTCATAATATGTTACTCAATAATGTTCTTCTATTGTGATATAATATTTTATACCATCTTATGTTTATTTATGTAAATAACTTGTATTTTGGTAAGACTTGTAAACAAATATCTTGGCGCGTTTTTTTGTTTTCTCTCTCTCTCTCTCTCTCTCTCACTCTCTTAACTCTCTCTCTCGTCTCATCTTCTCTCATCTCGTCTCTCTCTCTCTCTCTCTCTCTCTCTCTCTCTCTCTCTCTCTTCTCCTCAGATAGAAACTTAACTTGATAGCAGGTCAGCGAGAAAATTTAATATGTATTTTAAATTAATGTATCTTGATAGGAAGGTATAGGTTTTATGTTCTGTTTAATGCAATTTAATAAATAGCCAAACCATTAGCTGTTATTTAACACCTTACTGTAAAGAGTTAACTATTATAAGGATTAAAACAACTTCTGTTGCAGGTTCACGTAGTCTCGAAGTACCAAGGCGAACATAGTGGTGAAGAGGGGACTTCCAAAAGCAAAGCAACATAGCCGGTTCTGTCTATTTTCGTCGTCCCTAATCCCAATTTTAAGATAACGATTCCCTTCAAGTAACATAGAAGAATCGGTGGAGGCGACATTAGTCACTCAATAATACCCACGTGCTACAGCTTCAGTTTATACTTGACTATTTTCCGTCGACACTAGCATATACTTACTCTCATTACGGAGGGACTCACCAGTTTACTTTCAGATGAACTTGAATTTTTGTCTCCACAGCTCTAGTTAAAATAGAAGAAGGATTCATCCACGAATGGTATTACTTCACATCAAATTGAACCACTCCATACCAATGCTACCATATATGGATGGATAACGCTATAACCTAAGAAATGTATCAACCATCAGTAATATATTTGGTAGTACGTACAGTAAAATGGAGGACCAGATACCACTGTTATTATATATTATATATATATATATATTATATATACTATATAAAGTTATATATAATATATATATATATATGAATAATTATATATATATATATATATATCTATTTTATTAATATATATATATATATATATATTTATATCCCTTAAAACTGAACCTTTTCTGCATACTGTATACACTGAAACTGGGTAAGTTGTTACCCAATTCAAAATGAATATAACATACTAATTTTAAATTTTTATTAATATGTTATTAAAACCTTGTTTTATATCCTATTTTATTAAACATTTTTACAATTAAGAAATTTTATGAAAGATATCACATAATTCAAAATTATTTTTTTTAAAAGATAAAAAAAAAACCAAAAAATTTTTTTTTTTTTTTTTTTTAATAAATTTTTAAATCATATTTGAATGGTTGTCAGTACTTATTGTGTAAGATGTGGGACTGTCCATTTCATCTTTGCATTTTGACCTCGAAACTCAATAATTTCATAAAACGGGTTGAAAATTACTGTTATATTTTGTGTAAAATCACACGCTATCAGCTGAAACTGGGTATTAAGACTTTGCACAAATAACTTATAATACTATATTGTGGACACCTAGGAACATCCGCCCCGCCCCGAGAATACCTTCCCCCTATTAGGCCAGACATTCATTTGAAGGTACTGAGAACCACAAAGGTGTAGCTCAAAAATATCATATAGAGACAGAGTATAGAGGTGTGCGGCGTAACACTTTAAAACGCCGTTCAGCGTTTAGAGGGTTAAGAGGATATATATATACTCCTATATATTAATATATAATATATATATAGTAATATATATATATATATATATATATATATAAATAATATTATATATATAGTATATATATATATAATATATATATATATATATTATATAGATTATTTATATATATAGGTATATATATATATATATATATATAATATTAGTATATATGATATATATATATTATTATATATTATGATTATTATATATATATATATATATATATATATATTATATATATATATATATATTATGTAATATATATGTATATATATCATATATATATATTAGGTTAAGTATATATTTATTATATACTATAAATATATATATAGTATATATATACCTACAGGCCTATTTAACTCTATTAATTACTATTATATATATAATACTATATACCTTATAATTATAGTACCCCATAATATATCAATCCGGTACGGCATTAAAACCCACCCCTCTTCAAAAAACAAACAAAGCTAAACATAAAACTAATTAAAAGGAGCTGCAAGTGTTTTATTTTTTTTTTAAATTTAGCTAGTATTTCAACAATTTGAGATTATGTTTAAATATTACTTAATATGTAAATAATAAACTGTTTATGTTTCATTATTAGTGAGCCTAGTTGCATTTATTTTCAGATTTAGCTGTATATTACCATTAAATATTTGAAAAATGAGAAAATGAAAAAATCAGAATAATTTAAACTTATATTGATAAAAGTACAACATTATGATGTATCTTTAAGATTTTGTTGCTAGAGATAATAACTATTTCCATCTATCTTAAAATTACTAAATAAACTTTCAGGTACAATAAAAAGTAAAAAATTCTTTCTCTTTGGTTAGTAAAGTTTATAGGATACAATTTTTGAATTTTCAGTTATTTAATAAATAATTTAACTATAGTTGCAATTAGTATAATTAAACTAATTTTTGTAAATTGGATTTGATATTAAGTTCAGTGAATGATCACATTTTTCCAATTTTTTTTCATTATAGTAAGTTATCTTGGCTGTTTCACCTATTCTTTAGTATTTATATTGTATAATCCCATTAAAGTTATAGGCTTTTCTCTTACTCAAGTCTATTTAACTTTTGACCAAACAAGCTAACAGTAGAGAAATTCTGCTCTTCAATTTTGTCACCTAATTCGAAAAAAGGAGCAGCTCCTTATCTTTATAGCACTATCCCGCCCTCTAGCTTCTAATGTATCTACTTAAAGATCTTGAAACCCTTTCTCACTCTCTTTCTTAGACGGATCTGGATCTCATTCCCTTCTTTTATCGATCGCCAGTAACGGCTTTCGGCGCTCGATGTCTTTTACAGTCGATTATCAGACATTCTACTTACAGACCTTTATGGTTTTATCCTACCCTCGAGGAATTACGGGAACTCTCGCGTGTGCATGGCGCTTGACAGTATCCAAAGCATTTTGAGCCCTCGGGTTATGCACGGTCACGCTCTGCTGCAGGCCCTCGTTGGATTTCCTCTTCTCTGTTGCTTACTTATTGTCCTACGCTTATCTTTCAATCGCCATATCCCGGCTGTTCGTGATGGGGCGATTCTTCTTCTTTTCTGTCAATAGTAGTTCGCTCAGCGGTTCCTTCTCTATCGCCTACTTATGTCTTCGCTTTTCATTATATTCTCTCTCGCTCTCAGCATTCCTACACTCCTACATTCATATGCGAATGACTCGAGCCCTTGTCTTCTTCAACCATTTCATTCTGCCTTCTTTTCTATTCTGAGAATTGCCTCCTCGTCTTCATCTTTCGTTATTCCTATTCTTCGCTGATCTGCGTAGAATTTCGCGGTGGGCAGTCGCCTAGCCCTTGCGCGGAACTTAATTTCTTTAAAACCAACCTTCCTCTACAAATCTTCCCCTTCTGCTAACAGACAGCTTCTAAAATTAATATTTCGCTATCTCTTTCGTAGTGTTCCATTCTTCGTCTCTCCTGTTTGATCATTTAAGCATCCTTGGCCTTATACATACCCACACCTACATAAAATGTCTGGTATAAGTCACATACATCAATGGTTGCTATGGCGCCCGGCCTCCAAAGCACTAACTCGCGAGTTCAGTTTTAGACTTGCGAGACTTTTTTTCCTCTTCACTAGTTACTCTCCATGTTATATCAGGTCTCATCCGCCCCTTGTACTGGAGGACTGGCTCTCATATCTGCGTGGGGCGATACAGGTCTTCACCCGGATTTTTGATAGGTCGAGCTCAAAGGCCTAAATATGTTGACTTAAAATGCTGGTCTGTATTCTTCTTTTCAGTCTTCACTTGTCTTCTTAATCTGTTTGCGGCGCGACTGCTTGACTGGTTTATCTCTTTTAATATACGCCTAGCCCCTTCCACCGTCTTTCTCAGCCTCTTGTTTCTTGGGTAGTTCTGGTCAGGCCGTTGCTGTTCGAGAATTTACCACTTCGCTGCGCCATCCTTCTCCTTTAAGCTTCCGCATCGTCCATACGCGGTGTTGATCGTCTGACATGTAGTTTGATGCGTGATGATCTCGCAACCCCTTCCAGACTAGTTTCCTGGTTGCGCCCTATACTTGTCCCTCGCTCTACTCTTGTTCATCGTGAATTCTCTTCCATCCTGCCTGTTTTCCTTACTCTCAATTTAATTCTTCCTTCACTTTAAAGTTCCGCTGCGTCTTGTGAACTTCTCTGCGATCTCCTGCGTATTTGGCGTTTAGTCTGAATTCCCTCTAGCCTTGAGTAAGTAACACCCCGTCCTTGAATTAACGCGTGAGCGGGTTGTTGTATACACTTGTAACAAAAACAAAAAAAAAAAAAAAAAAATAAAAAAGTTTGATCGAGAACCTGGCAGGGCATGAAGGAAGGATGCTAAAAACTGGCAGAATACAGAAAAAACATACAGGCAAGTGCAAGAAGTAAAACGCAGCAGCGTCTAATACAGATACAGAAATATACAGCAGCAAGCCTAATAAAATGTTTCTCCACGTGCACTTATATTTTTGGTTTGGTAAACTTGTGACACAGGATTGCCAGTAGGTCAATAACTTAAAAAAAAAAAAAAATATTTGAAAAGTATTTCGATATATTAGTCGAGCAGAATAACTCCGATAATTATTGGTTCAGATCATATTATCGCATATCATTATATAATACATACTAGTACCCTATATTACTTACTCCTATATACTATTACTATTATAATATATATTGTATAACATATAACATACTACATATATATACAGACTATATATATACTCCTTATAGACTACTTAATATATACTATCTAATTATATTAGATATTATCTTTATAATAGTATTTATATTTACACTTAGTATAGTATATATATAATATACCATACTATACTATACATAACCCACCCTATATAATACTACTACTCTTATCACTAATAAATGTACTATATATATATATACTATATTATACTATAACTCTTAACTACTATTATATACTCTATTATAATATATGTTATAATTATTTCTTAAAATCGTCTGCAATTCCGGATACCTCGAAATTTTAGTCCGATGACCGATGCAGATACTAAGTACTCGCACTTTCAAACCGATAACCGATACGTGCGAATCACCCCGAAATTTTGCCGATATTCCCGATACCTCCCGATGATTCACGTATTTTTATTCATCACATATATATATTCTGGCCATATATCACATGAATCACAATATATAACTCATTATCTATATATAATACTCAGATAATGACCTCATCATACTATATATCTAATATATATATATATAATACATTATACTAGTATAAAGTAATATATATCGAAGCAGTTTCTAACGCCACCACTCACAAGCAAATGCCTATTAGAAGGAGGGGGTTGTTGTAATGCTTCAAAGTCACCAACTAAACGTTAATTGGGCGCAAATGAGCGCAGATGCAGGCTTTAAAGTGAGGAAGATTAAATTCAGCAGGAAACATAGAAAATAAAAGAGAATTCCACATAACAGAGGTGACAGGAAAGAAGGAAGCATCCCATCGAACAAGCCTGGAGTTACCAATATCAACACAAAACTCCTATGCAGACACAGCACCCATTGTGCTACGGGGCGTCGTAAAGGTGGTGGTACGCAAGTGATAAGCTCCGTCGAGCACCTGCTCGCTTAGTCGGTACTAATAACGAAAACCGAATAAAGCACAACATCGTGCCGCAGAGATATAGGTTCAAGTGATGGAAAGCACAGAACAGTTTATAAGCCTTTTGGCCTTTGACTCGACCTTGTCCAAAAGCCGGGTGAAATCAGAGCCCCCTCCCAGACATGAGAGCAGTACTCCATACAAAGGCTGATGAGACCCTTGTATAGATGGAGTAACTTAGAAATGGGAAAAAAGTTTCGCAGTCTAAACAGAACTCCCAGTTTCTTTGAGGCCGCTCTAGCAACCATTGTGATGTGAGGTTTCCATTTTTTTTTTATGTTAAGGCCAAGGATGTTTATATTCTCAACAGGAGAGACGAGAAAACCGTAAAAAAAGATAGGAAAGTTAGAAGGTTTTTGAGAGAGGGAGATTTGTAGAAGTGAAGGTTTTAAGGAATTGAATTTGACAACGTTGAGACGACCCTACCGCGGAAATTTATCCCAGATCAGCGAGAATAGATCGGAAAGAATTTAAGACGAGAGCAATTCTAGAAGTAAAAGAGAGAGCAGAATTGAAATGAGTTGAAGAATGAAGGAACTGTCGAGTCATGGGCATATGAGTGAATAGAGTTAGATGTGAAGGTGAGAAGATCATTAATGAAAAGTAGGTGTAAAGTAGGAGGTAAGACAGAATTTTGAGGAACACCACTATATATATATAATATATATATATATATAATACTACTACTATAATACTATATATATCATATTATACTTATATACCATATATAATACTCTATATAATACTATATATAATATAGTAGCTATATATTATTATAATTAATTTTTATATATATATATATATATATATATATATATATATATATATTGTATATATATATATATAATATTAATATATATATATTATATATATATATATACTATATTATATATATATACGATAATATATATATTATGTAATATATATATATATAATATATATATATATACTATACTATATATATAGTTTATATATATATATATAGCTATATATATATATATATATATATATATAAATTATATTAATTATTATATATTATATATATATATATATATAGTATATATATATATATATATATATATATATATATATATAGTATATATATATATATATATATATATATATATAAATATATATATATTATATATAATAATTATATTATATTATAATATAATAAATATATATATTATTATATATATATACATATATATAAAATAAAAAAGTTATGTTAATAAATATATATATATATATATATAGTATATAATATATATATAGTATTATATTATATTATAGGTATATATTATAATATATATTATAGAAGAGGATGACCAAAGCAGGAAAAAAGTCAAAGTTTTTTTAATTCAACGTTTCGAGCCAGACCATGGCTCATCATCAGGAAACTGAAAAGACACATGCATAATAATATTGAATAGAGATTTAAAATAAAAATAAAAATAAAAATAGAAATAACAAGGAAAATGCTAAAGAAAAATAAAAATAAAGTAATGAGAGTGACTAGCAGGGTAACAAACTGTAAGTAAAAATATTAACAAAGTATGCTTGAAAACGGTTAAAGTTAGGGTTGGAAATTTAAATTTAGTTAGACAAGTAGTAATAATGGGATTGGGGGGCAACTCAATAATAGGAATCAATAATGACAATGATGATAAAAATAAGCAGAATAAAGTTAATAATAATAGTAAATATAATAAAATAGTAAATAATGATAATAACAATACAATAACAATAAGCAATAACAATAACAATACAATAATAATAATAATGATAATAATAATATAATAATATAATAATAATAATAATCATAATAATTAATAATAATAATAATAGTATATAATAATGATAAATGATAATCGATAATGATAATGATAATGATAAATGATAATCGATAATTAATAATAATAATATATATATATAATATAAATAATATATAATAATCAATAATAATCAAATATAACATACTATAATAATCATAATACATAAGTATAATTTAAATATATAATATAATTAATACCTAATCATATCAATATATAGTTATAAATATAAAATCATATAAGATAAATATAAAGTAATATAATAATCATAATATAAATATAATTATAAATAATATATAATAAAATAATAATAAATCATAAGAATCAAATAATAATAATACTAATCAAATCGATGTATGGTTAATAAGCAAAATCACTAGTATAGCGCACACCTAGTATACACTAGTAGCAGAAGTCTATAACGACCTAGGGAAAATTTATGTGAATCTAGGAGGTGAGAGACTGGAGTAGAATTTGATTGGTTAGCAAATTAAATGTTGAAACATAATTATATCCCCCGGGAAGTGGGCGGAGAATCATATAATATATTAATATTAACTATTATATATATATATATATATATACTATACTATCATATATAATAATAATACTCTACCTATAAGTAACGACCGGTACTATATTATTATATATATTACATATATATATATATATATATACGTATATACTATATTATATATATTAGGCGTAGCCGTCCAGTCGATTCTATTGATGATCGGAGATTGTACGGAAATTGAATTTGACCAATGAGATAAAAAATTAAAAATCCTTTTTTCAATTTTTATTATTTTCATTCATTCATTATATATATAATATAGTTATATATATATAAACTAATATATTATTCTATATACTATTTATATATATATATATATATATCATATATATATAATATATATATAGTTTAAATCATAATTACCCTAGTACTATACTTATATTATTGATAATTATATTATCTTAATATATACATATATATATATATAATTAATATAATATATATATATATATATATCAATACTATACCTACTCAAGATATATATCTACATTCATATATATACTACTATAATCTATATATTACTATAACCCTTATATTTCACAGTAACAATAACAATGAACAATATATAATAAATAATAATAATAAAATCAAATAGATAATAATAATCAGTCAACTCAATAACATAATTCAAGTAAATCTACATAAGCAATTAATATATACATAAGTAATAATGGAATAATATCATAATGAATGATATCAAATAATTAACTAATAATCATACATTTAATTATGTATATTAATCCAGGTATATTAATTATGCATATAATCACATCAATAACCACATACATAAAATATTAATATATATAATCAATACCATAATCATCAATCAATCATACAGCGACATTACATAATTACATCCACGACTAATATATATGACAATGGATTATACATAATAATTATATATTAATAATTAATAATAATAATAATAATAATAATAATCAATAATTAATAATAATAATCAATGACTACTATAATATATATATATAATTAATAATAATAAAATCAACACATAAATACATCCCAATAATATTCACATAACTACTCAATACATAATAATACATAATGAAAATTATATCCCCATACATAAAAATCATATAAAGATGTAGTCTAAATTAAGCCAAAATCACATAGTAAGCACACCTAGTATAATAGTAGCAAAGTTGATAGACTAAGGGAAAAATTTATGTTAATTAAGAGGTGTAGAGACCTGAATAGAATCTCTGATTGGTTAGGCAATTAAAAGTTGGAAACATTAATGTACATGACCCGCCCCTCCGGAGGGGGGAGAATATATATACTACCCCACCTATACTATCACTACTATATTATATGATCTATCCTACATATATATTACTATTTATATCAGTATTACTACTACTATATACCTATTATTCCTACTCTATATCCTAGGCTACATTATATAACGCTACCCTACTTCCCTCATACTATATCATACTACCTTCTATACTCACTTACGCTGGCAGAAGCGTCAGTCATCTATTGATGCGGAGATGTACTGACAGATGAGTTATAAACAATAACACATACATAGTAGTTTAAAACTTTTTACTGGATTTTTTATTCTAATATAATATAATATATATATATATATACTATACTATATATATAGTATACCTATATATATACTATATATACTATATATATACTATATACTATATATATACTATATACTATATATGACAATATATATATATTATAACCTATAACTATTATATTATATACCCTTTCTATATATATCATCTACCTACCTGACAATGTTGCCTTCGAAAGAGCGGGATCTAAGTTCAAAATCTGAACTTAATATTATTATATCATTCCACATGGTAGATCCTCTAAATGTTTTCGGATCATTGCGAGCACATTATCAGCTATGTATTTCATATCTAATGTTTTCCATCTATCGGCAAGTCAATTTGCGCACGAAAATGTATAATGATTAACAACAAATAGTTCATTTTTGGGTTTCTCGCTGATGCACTATTCTGACGCCTATGTTTCTCACGTACTTAACAAGCTCTCGGATCACTTTAACACACTCTTTCGTTTGCAATACCTTCGGAACTTTGTAAAATATAATAAATTACAAGCAATTATAAATACATAAATTATTATTAGAATAAGTGAAATACAATATTCAATTTTATCTTTTTTTTAAACAAAAATATGTCAATTAAGTTCTATACTTTAGTATTAATATACACTTTATAATGTATACAAATATTATGAAAAGCTTAAATTAAACACAATGACAAAAATCGAACAGTCTTTCTGTGAAAAATATGTATTGTAATGGGAGGAGATTATTATTATTATTATTATTATTATTCATTTTATTATATATTATTATTATTATTACTTATTACTTTTATCCATTTATTACTATTATTTTCTTTATTATTATTTCTTATTATTATTTTATATGCATCTATCTCATTATAATTATAATTAAACAATTATTATTATTATATTATTATTATACATTTATTATTATACTCATTACTTAATTAATACATTATTATAATTATGTATTGTTATTCTATATATTATTCATCTATTATTATTATAATTATATTTATTATACCATTATTATGTGTTATTAATGATTATTATTATAATTCATTATTATATTATTATTTATTATCTATTATTATTATTATTTATTTATTATTATTATTCATTATTATGTATTATTATTATTATTATTATTATTATGATTGATTATTATTATATTATATTCTTTATTATTATTATCTCATTATTATTATTCTTATTATTTAATTATTTATTAATATACATTATTTATTATTATACATTATTATTATTCATCTATTATTATTCATTATTATCTTATTTTATATTATTTATTGATTATTATCTATATTATTATGAGAAATTTAATATGAAAACTTTTGATTTCTTTTCCTGTTATTTTTTTTTTATTTTAATTCTTCGTTCAATTATTCTACATCTTTTGAAGTATCTCTTCTTTAAACAAAGAGACCTACCTTTGACCCAGCACTATATATATATAACCCCTATGACTAATATATATAATATATATTATATTATATTACTTTATTACTATTATATGTATACTAATATTTACTATATCCTACCCCTGATATATATATCTATTTATATACATCATTATATATATATTACTTACATATATATACTAGTAATATATAATACTATATTGAACATTATTATTTGATATCATATAATATAAATATTATTTATATAAATATAGATATATCTATATATATATAGCGTATATACTATCCTATATATACTAATATATACTATACCCGTTACCCTATACCTATACCACTGTACTATATACCTACCTACTACATATATCATATCATTCATTCATATCTATTATTGATTATTATTATTATTATTTTATAATATTATTCATTTATTATTATTATTATTATTATTCTATAATTATTATTCATATATCATTAATTTATTAAACCATTATTATTATTTATTAAATTATTATTATTCATTATATTATTCATTATAATTATTAATTATCCATTATTATATATTATCATTGTTTATTGATATATATTATTATTATATATCCATTCATTTTATACATTACTCTCATATACTATCACTACTATACCTAATACCTATACTATCCACCTAATATTACCTACCCTACTACTATACCTATTGCTCAGCCTATATTACTACCTATATATTTACCCCTATACCTATATACTATATCCTATCCCTACCCCTCTCACTCCCCCCCCCCACCCCCCCCCCTCATCTCTATATATCTACTATCATAATACTATCCTACCCTTACGATCACTCATACTACTACGTATCTTTATATATACTTATACCCCACTATACCCCCTCTACTACATACTACTAACTTACTATTATACCCCTATACAATACTTTACACCCCCTATTCTACGTCATATCAGATATATCCTACATATACCCCTACTATTAAGTATACCCTATAGTACGTACATACTTACTATACTACCTAACTACTACTACTACTTTAAGTTTTGATATGCCGTCCCCGTTAACGCTTATGAGGACTGATGAACGAAGTTTTTCATGTGGCTACTACCCGGTCGGAGTGGTAAAGTGGTTGGATTAAAGAGTTGTTTGTGGACATAGAAATTGTGTAACAAATAAATGGAAGAACTCATAGTTCATTCATATGGGCAATATGTGAACAGTGGTGTCCACACGGATTCCCAGATGCTCGGGGCAACTATTCGGGTTCTCACACTATACTCAAATGAGTTAGACGCAGGGATCTTAAAGTGTGCAAGTTTTTCTTAAGTTTGGGCAGATCTATACCCAAAGTGGCCACCTCATGTTTTAAGGAATGTGAAGGAGTGTTTCAAGATCAAAAATGATCTTGATAAACTTCTTGGGTGGCAGATAAGTGGCAAATGAATTTTAATCGTAAAAAGTGTAAGGTTCTTCACCTAGGGTTTCTCAAATATAAAAGTTTAACTACGATATGAATGGATATTGGCTTGATCTGTGGAGCAAGAAAAAGATTTAGGTGTGGACTTATAAGCAGCCTAAATTTGCAAAGGTAGCTAATCAGTAATTTGGAGCAAGGAAATAAGCTAGATGCAAGACTGCTGGCATATATCATCGAATGTTGTTTAATAAGAGAGCAACCAGAAGTAATAAGTAAATAGTACAACTCGTATAATAGCTATGTTATGCCATATACAGTAATTGTGCAGCAAGTTTGGGCCTCTTTTTTATTTTAATAGAAAGACTTTAATATTGTCAAGAGAGATGTGCAAGTAGAGCACAAAGGATACTGGGTTTGAGGGTAACGAGCTATTGAAGGAGAAGGCAGAAAGGCAGTTAGCAGTTTTCTGTAGAAGGCGGATTTGTCAGAGGGATATGATACAAGTCTAAGCCAAAATTTTTACACTATCGACAATACGGAGACCACATAATTCTTCATAGTAGAGGCACAGACGGGAAGAAACAACAGGGGGCATGAACAAGAATTTGATAGAAGAAAGCATTCCATTTGATATACCCGAAGCCACTTCTTATTAGTAATAGGGTGTTAATTCTTGGACTGGTTTGGCCACAGAAGGTTATAATATTACCATTAAATAATATCAGTATATAACTATATACTACTATCATAATAAATCTTATATATATATCTATATTACCTATATACTAGTACTTAATATAGTATACTACTACTATATATATACTCTATATAATATCATATACCTATATAGTATATATTATAGTAAGCTATTAATTGTGTCTATAATATATATATATAGGTATACCTATATATACTATATATATAGTCCCCTATATATCTATATATATATTATATATCTTATATCCCTATACTATATATATATATACTATATATATATATATATCATATAATAATGACGAATAAGGTTTAACCGGGACTGAAGCGATGACTGCTGGAAAATGCCACGCTTCGCCACTGATAATATATATATATATATATTAATATATATATATATATATTAGATTATATAATATCTCTCATATATATACGTATTATAATAGTATTTATTATATTCTACCTCTTTTATTTATATTATATCTTAATGTATAGCTTATATATATATATATTAATTTTACTTACATTCTAATTTTTTATTAAAAATTTATGTTTAAATTAATTATTAATATAATTATATATATATTATTATACCTACTATCAACTCGTATATAATATTTAATTATACACGTATATACCTATTCTTACTATGCTTTACTCCTAGTATATATATACTATATATTAATATAAATATATATTAATATTTTATTATTATTATTTTATTATTATATTATTATTATTATTTTATTAATTATTATTATTTATTATTATTCCGATTAATTATTATTATTATTATTATTATTATTATTATTATTATTTCCAGTTTATGCTAGTTCTATGACATTGTGAGTATAATATATTTGGTTATTATTAGTTCTATATTATTATTATATTTTACTATTATTATTATATTTATTGTTTTATTCTGCTTATATTTTTATCATCGATTGTCATTTATCTGATTTCTTATTATTGAGGGTTGCCTTCTCCTCCGCCTCCCCTTAATCCGCACTTTTACTACTGTCTTAACTAATTTAAACTTTCCAACGCCTATACTTTAAACCGTTTCCAAGCCATACTTTTGTTTAAATATTTTTTACTTACAGTTTGTTACCTTGCCAGTCAACTCTTTATGTACTTTTATTTTTATCTATTTTTATTTTTATTATTTTTTCTTGTTATTTTTATTTTTATTTAAATCTCTATCAAAGTATTATTCATACATAATGTCTTTTTCAGTATCCTGATGATGAGCCATGGTCTGGCTCGAAACGTTGAATTAATAAAACTTTATGACTTTTTTCCTGCTTTTTGGTCTGCCTCTTCACAAATAAATTAAGGTTTCCATATGGAACCGACCCGATAATCAAATATATATATGGAATATATTACATAGTATATATATATATATTAATATTATATATTATTTTAAATTTAATATTATATTTATATATATATACTACTCTATATAATATATATTATATATACTATATATATATATATATTATTTTCTACATTCTAGCATTCTCCACCATCTCCGCAGTAGGACTTACGCCCTGTCAGTTGTGGCCAGCATCTTCTTTCCTTTGGACTCGAAACTCTTGATCCGGAAGCACTTCTAGAACAGTGGTCTTCAAAGTGGGATACGCGTCCCCTGGGGGGTACGCACAGAGTATACTTGGCGGGTACAAAAAAGAAGGTAGCCGCTCGACGATCACTTGCGAAGTGTGTGACTCTTGTATCAAAGTGAGTGCGATATATATATATACTCATACTATATATTATATATATATATACTTACTATAATATATATATATTAATAGTATATAATATATATAATATTATTAATATATATTATATTAATATATTATATATATATATTATATTATAAATGTATATATATATAATATATATATATATATATATAATATAATATAATATAATATAATATTATATATATATATATATATATATAATATATATATATATATATATAATATATATATATATATATATATATATTATACATATAGGTCGCTGGCAAATTTAATGCATCACCCGCAAATATAATTTAAACACTTTCATATTGGGAAATGTAGGGCTAGGGTTTGGTTTTATTTTGTTCATACCTAACTCGGGAGTGTTCGCACAGGGTTATAAATGTATAACCGTATGTAACGACAGTGTGTAGGGGAATTAAATGGCTTTAATAAAGAAAACAGCAAAAAATATGGATATGATGATTTTATTATTCAACAACAATATTCTACTACAATGTGAAATGCAACATAAAGGTGTCTAATAATGGGTTGTAGCCCCTCTGGCCCTTTCCAACTTCCTCCAAGCGATTCGGCATTAATGAAATGAATCCTGGGATGGTCTTCCTGCGGGGTATGTTCTCAAAAGCGTTTGCAAGTT
>JABUQX010107297.1:32500-34450 GCA_015478945.1 Trachelipus rathkii
CATTGGCTTTAATTTATTTTTGCTTACAGAGCTTCTAAGTTCAGAATAATTTCCGAATGCAAATTGGAATATATCAGAATGTTGTCACATTTTTTTCTTGCAAGTGTCTAGAGGACAACCAGTTCCTTTTAGAAATAGAAGAACTTATTCTAAGATTAAGCAAAAAGAGATTAAAAAAGTTTGGCAAACTCGCTGTGGCCAACGGCATGAAATCGGTTTTATTATTAAAGAGATGAATAAACCTGATATAATAGGAGCTTTTAGACCAAACAAAATGTGAGTTGGAGATCACTCAGAAAAGCTCCTTAATTCTAAACAATGTTTATAGAGCATCTTTTCTGGTTTTCTTTTTTTTTGTTTTAAAAAGACTATTAAGTTTAACATTCAATCTTTCAAAACGATTGCAGACGCACGTTATTGATTTGTGGTTGTGAGTGCATATATTGAAGTGAAATCTAGTTAAAACTAACACTGTGAAAGCCAGGCTTGGGTTTAAATACAAGTACAATACAGTACTCTAGAATTGTTCAAGTAGCAAGTAAAGGACAGTACAAGTACATGGTTTCAAGTACAAGTACAAGTGCAAGTACAAGTAGAAGCACAAGTACCAAGTACAAGTACAAGTAGCTTTATGAAACTTGCATATATATATATATATTTATATATATAATATATAATATATATTATATATTATATATATATATATATATATATATATATATATATATATATTTATATATATATAATATATAATATATATATATATATATATATATATATTTATCATCACCCATCTCACAACTTTCATTCAACAACGTTTCCTACTACACTCAGCATCATACCGCTCCCTTTTTCATTCAACATATATCCTACATATTTAAATTCAGACAACTTTTTCCAGCTGCTTCCCATCTAACATTAATTCACACCGAGGACTGTCCTCACTGACAACCATAACTTACTCTTATCTAACGTTTACTTTCAACTCTCCTTCTACACCCCTACAATCTTCTTTACCAGTCCCCTTAAACTCTCTTCAGATTCTGCAGAAACTAAATCAATCCTCATATTAATAACGGTAGGGACCCCTCCATTTCTCTTCAATTCTCCCCGTCATTCTAACATATCCGCTTGTCACCACTAATCCTAATTCTTTTCATACTCATCCCATATACGATTGGATTGCCAAGAGACATGGCACATCCTGTCTCACTCCGCTATTAATATTAAACCATGCTTCGACTCCTATTTTTATTCTCACACGCTCATTATCGGTCATAACATAATTTTGATTCATTCAGAAAAGCTTACCACTGCAACACATATCACTAACACCTGCCATAGAGCTTCCCTATTAAATCCTATTATACGCCTGGTTGCAAAATCCAATAAATCCTAAAAATAACACATTTTTTCTTCTCCCTCCTCAATTATCCATTCATTGTTTTAATGTACAGATTTGATCCACCCATCCTCCTCAACCACTTCTAAAAGCACCTTGTTTCTTCACCAATCAGTCCTTCAAGTCTTTGAGACGCACTCTTTCGACCAAAATACCAGGCATATATCTTCCCCTACAACACTCCATAAACTAATTACCCTATAACACTTACAGTTACCTTATCCCCTTACCTTTATATAAGGGTACTAATTTTGCTCTCCTCAATCCTCGAAACTATACCCTACATAACCTTTGTTTCAACTTCCAAATTCATCATCACACTCGCCTATTATATAATATATAATAATATATTATTATATATAATATATATATATATATTTATATATATATAAATACTATAATATATATATATATTTAAATTATATATATATATAATATATAATATATATATATATTTATATATATATATATATATATATATTATATTATATAATTATATATATAATATATATTATATATATATAATAATATATATATATATATATATA
>JABUQX010107298.1:5000-25000 GCA_015478945.1 Trachelipus rathkii
TCTTACAAGAACTATTATTATTATTATTATTATTATTATCCCCACAATCAAACCCACTTTTAAGAGGCGGGGGTCCCTGATACAACATATTCATGACATCTACCAAGAGGCTTGATCGAGTTTTTGTTACATTTTATATTATTATTTTTTGTGTGTGTGTTTTGTTGATGTTTTTAATTTTCTCATTATTATTCTTAAAATTATTGCTTATTATTTTTCTGATTTTTGTTTATATTCTTATAATTATCATTGTTTTTATTATTACTTTTTGTTTTCCTTACTACTTACTATAATCTTTAACTAGTTTCCTTATCATTAACCTTTAATCCGAACCTGTTTATCGTGTTCATCCGCTTCCTTCTTCTTCTTGCGTACATTGGTAAGTATTTCATATCATTTTTCTTGGAATTTTGCAACTTTTTCCTTTCCCTAATACCAATCATTTTTGAAGTGCATTTATTTCTGTGCAGTCTTGAGAGGAGTGACCCATATGTCATTATCTTATATCCGAAAAGTGCTTTTCATGCACTGCAAGACGTACGGATGGACAAGAAATTATTTGAGACTCTATCATTCAAAAGTTCATCTATGTGCTACAAGTACCACATAAGGAATTGTTATTCTGCTGGGTCTCCTTTTATGTTGGTATCCAGGGGGATGATCTGGCTAGTAGAACAGTTTTCTGCCTTGTAATTTAAGACAACTAATGCACGGTACTTATATGGAGTCATCTGCCTCTACTTTCTTCTAGAATAAACAAGGTTTCCTAACGTGCTGGTGGGAGTGTCTAGCGGAGGATTTTTGTAGTACAAATATCCTAATTGGTTAAGAGGCCAAGACAAATTCCAGACTAAAGTTTTTTCTTGCTATACACAGTATCTTTCCAAAACTGTCTAGCGTATATTATATTAGCATTTCATTCTCAAAAATATATTATATTTGCTTTTATTGAAGTTTAAATCTGATTTATAAAAATAGAAATTACTTTTGAAGAAAGTTATCCAACTCGGTATCGTAGCTTACTGGTGTGCAGAGGCGGCTCTTGTACAAATACATTATTATTATAATTATTATTATTATTATTATTATTATTATTATTATTATTATTATTAAAGCATAAATACAGTTCAAAGGGAGAGCCTCGAATTCAAAAAATTGGAATATCTTGCTCTGTCCGCCGAACTTCCGCATTATATTATCCAAGCACTATTGTTTTAATGTTAAAAAATCGTGAATTTGCTTTTAATACTGGGAACTGGGAATAACCACCACTTATTATCGACCGGGCTTCTTATATTTCCTACAAAAATCTATCAAAACCTAACTGTGAAAAACACACACACAAAAAAAAACTTTTGAATGTTTTTAATATTCTTTTTTCCAATTGGTCTGACAATTTGCAAAAAAACCTCTAATATTGGCAAATATCCAATAAAATCAGACAACTTTGTTTTCTTTTTAACTACTCCGTAGCAACTTTTCTTACACAAATTTATAAGAATGTTAATCTTTTGATTTGAAGGACTTTTTTTTCTTCCTTTAAACAACTTGCATTTTTAGTGTCAAATGCACGCTCTATGATACCTAAAATACTTTTTTTCTACCATGCCAATGCCACTAATATATTTAAATACAAAGAACAGATTCCTGGGGCTTTGGTAAGCTTCAAATTATCATAAAATAATCTTCATCTTTCTTTCTTTGAAGACCTCTAGTATAATCTTAAAGACTCCCTAGGTTTCTTTCGGCCTTCTGGGACATTTTTTTAGTTTTTTAGAACTATATGAAATCCAGCTAATTCATTTTTGACCATTTTAAGAACCCAAATCTAAAACACCTGCATTTATGCTCACCGGAAGACTTGTAAGCATTTTTAAACTCATTTCGTTTCTGACCACCATTTTGCCTACCGTAAGAAATGCTCAACCAGCGATCACCTTTTCTTTCTCTGCGAACCTTTGCCCTCGGCTCCTCGTGATCCAAAGATTGAATTTTTTTTTTCTCTCTCTCTCTCTCTCTCTCTCACTTTATTCTTTATTTCTATTTACTGTTCAAAACCCAAGGAGAGTCATAGGATATTCTTCTTCATTTGTTGTAAGAGCTTCTCTCATCTGGATTGCACGATCAGAGGAAAATCAAATAAATAAAAGAAAAAATTAACAACTTTTATTAAGTGCAAGCATATAACAAAGAGCAGACGGGAACATTAATAGCACCAGTGTCAATTTTATTAATATATTACATATATATATATATATATATATATATATATATATATATATATATATATATATATATATATATATATATATATATATATATATATATATATATATATATATATATATATATATATATATATATATATATATATATATATATATATATATATATATACGGTATATATATATATATATATATATTAGTTCTAGTAGTCACGGATATGCATATTAAAACAGTCTAATTAACTAATCAACAATAATATATAAAAATATAGTATTAAGAGTAAAATGTAAAACAAATATATTCCATCTTTTCCCTCCTCATAAACAGTTTTTAAAAATTTGAAATATCACGATTTCTTCACCTAAAACACAAACGAGCAAACATGTTATAGGAACTTTATTCTGAAGAAAATATGTTTGACACTAAGTAACACAGAACATAGTTTTCATCTATTTTTTTTCATGAATATTATAATTTATTTTTTTTGGCTTGGTTATTATTTTTTGTTGCTGGTGGAAGACTGGAGATAATGGTATAATTTATTTCAATAAATAATTCGATTATCTTGGCTACTGTACCTGAAGAGACAGATCAGAGATAAATATTCCATCACGGAAAGCTGTTATGTCTATTAAAAATATGGACACTTACATGATTCACACTTTTAAATCTCTCTCTCCAGATTTACTTTCGAAAACATCATATCAACGTATTCAAGTATGGTTATAAGTTCCTTATTAAAATTTCAGTATCAGAAAAAATAATTAAATTGATAAAAAATTAAAATTTAAAATGGCTAAGGGATCAAACAAACATTCCCTCTGAATTAAAGGCACAAAACATTAAAAAGAACAACAACAAAACAATAAAACATTATTAAACACAAACACTTTTTATAATTAATCTAAGCAAAATCTATTTCTGAAATAATAATATGTTTCTCAAACACGTTTTTCTTATTTTTTCCTTTCCAGAATTAAAGAATATGAATCAGAAATTATCATTAATTAGAAAATAACGCGCCAAAAAAACAAAAACAAATAAAAACAAAAAAACTTTAAAAAGCTACCTAAAAAAAACAAGATCGTAATCATTTTAAACTAGTGATTTAAAATACTAAAAATCCTTGTCAGAAAATCACTTGACAATCTCGCCAATCTTTTGATACAAATATTTTTTACCACTAACCTTATCATGTAAATCTTAAAATCAAAATTTAATTTCAAAAACTATGGTAATCGCATAACAAAACTAAAATTTTATGAACAACAACATAAAGTTCAATTCAAACAACAGATTGTCAACATTTAAAAAAAGAAAAAAATTATATATATATATATATATATATATATATATATAGCAGTATATATAATATATATATATATATATATATATATATATATATATATATATATATATATATATATATATATATATATATATATATATATATATATATATATATATATATATATAATTAAAAAAAAATATAAGTGGGAAGGTAAAGAATTACTGCCTTCTCCGGGATTGAACCACCGCATGTTACGAAATGAGGACAATATGCTCGATGCTTTACGACTGAGCTATCCCCCAACCCAAAAAAGTTTTCAAGAATAGTTTTAATGCAATCGCGTTCCCTTCAAGGGAAGGCAGTAATTCTTTACCTTCCCACTTATGTTCTTTATTTAAGATCTAAATAATTAATTACGATTATATATATATATATATATATATATATATATATATATATATATATATATATATATATATATATATATATATATATATATATATATATATATATATATATATATATATATATATATATATATATATATATATATATATATATATATATATATATATATATATATATATATATATATATATATATATATATATATTTATATATATATCTAAATATATATATATATATATATATATATATATATATATATAGTAAGCGGCAAAATTTTCAGTACTGAAACTAGCCCATCTCTTACGAGCATGCGCTTGTCGACGGGGCATAGCTTTCATCGAACGTATTCCAAGGTATGAAAGGGAAGTTGTCGTGAACAGACGGGTGAAAAGGTTTTCATAGTTGAGTATTAAATCCACCCGTATTGAGGTGGTAGTGGTGATAAAAGGGGACCGAATTTGAAAATGGTGGCATAACAATTCCAAAGAAATTTAATAGGACGGCACCAAGTAACACTGTTATGTTTTCTATTGTTACGAAACTTTTCCGTTCTGGTAGTGTACTGTGTCAACTGAAGGTGGTGTGTGGTCGACCAGTAACTGTTTCGACAAATGAGAATCACGGAGGTGTTCCCGAGCAGGTGTTGCAATCGCCTAAACGAAGTCTACGACGAACGGCCTTCAAACTGAATGTAGCGATACGTCCGATCACAGATTGTTTAAGACTTTAAGCACATAAGGTGGATGTCCGTACCGGATACATGCTGGACAGCGCTTTAGAGAGATCTGGAGCAACCTCTCTTCAAGGATATGTTTGAGAATCTGCTTGAGATATATTAACACTGTATACAGAGAGGCGGTGCACACTTTGAACACTTAAATTACCCACACCGTGGTAAATCAACACGCTAATAATGTGCATGTTATTTACTTTTAGGAGACAACCTCACAGATGGTAACCAAGTAATATTGTTCGTCTTTTCATTTCAGTACTGTATATTTTGGGGCATATATATATATATATATATATATATATATATATACATATATATATATATATATATATATATATATTATATATATATATATATTATATATATATATATATATATATATATATATTATATATATATATATATATATATATATATATATATATATATATATATATATATATATATATATATATATATATATATATATATATATATATATATATATATATATATATATATATATATATATATATATAATATATATATATATATATATATATATATATATATATATATATATATATATATATATATATATATATATATATATATATATATATATATATATATATATATATATATATATATATATATATATATATATATATATATATATATATATATATATATATATATATATATATATATATATATATATATATATATATATATATATATAGTGTATTTGAGTATGCGTATGTAAAAATTATTAAATAACAATTATAACTGCACTAAAACTTAGCAAAGAAAAATAAAAAGATGAACAAAATCTATTTCCAATACAAAATATTGTTTAAAAATAAGAATCAAGTTATTAATATAATTGATAATTGAGGAGTCAGAAGCAAAAAGGTTGTAAATGAGAAAAAGTTCTTTGACGAAAAGGAGAGAAAGTTGATGTTGCTCACAATACCTTAGAATTAATTAAAAATTAAAATAGCAACCCTCAGAACACAATCAACTCAATCACTTTAACCTCTTTTCTCGGTTTGATGCTTCATGTCTTCCTCACTATACTCATCTCAATTCACCTCTTTTTTTTCTCATCATCCTCAATTATTATTATTATTATAACTATTATTATTACGATTATAATTAAACTTATCATTCTTTATCAGGAAACTTCTTCATGAGGTATTGGTGAACGTTCTCGTAGACGACCATCAAGATACCAGCACCGGGACCAAGTCTCAACACCTTAGGAACTAATCCTTTATAAAGGGCCAAAAACCTATTAAAATATATATATATATATATATATATATATATATATATATATATATATATATATATATATATATATATATATATATATATATATATTATATATATATATATATATATATATATATATATATATATATATATATATACATATATATATATATATATATATATATATATATATATATATATATATATATATATATATATATATATATATATATATATATATATATATATATATATAATATATATATATATATATATATATATATATATATATATATATATATATATATTTATATATATATATATATATATATATATATATATATATATATATATATATATATATATATATAATAATATATATATATATATATATATATATATATATATATATATATATATATATATATATATATAATCATCATCACCACTTTTTTCCCAAGACTTGGGGTAAGGTGCGTAGCATGCACTGGAAACAGAAAAGTAGTAGAAAAATATAACGCAAGTCGAAAAGAAAGCCCAGCCTTACCACCCCCTCAATACCTTTTAACGAGGGTCGTCGTAGTCAAAAAATCCACCCTAGAGCTTCACGGGACCGCGACGGACCCTCACTAGTGCATCTAATCAATGTGGGGTTAATCCCTTGGCCCAGGTGGACCACAACCATACCCCCTCACAAAACCCCGCCATTCATAACTATAATGCACCTTTCTTCTCGCCTCTGCCAACCTCACATTTCTCTCCTTCAGACATTCCTTTGATTCAATCCACTTTTTCTTCGGTCTCCCAGCCGGTCGATTCCCAACACACTCACCACTATACATCCGCTTAACCAACGCATCATCATCCATTCTTTCCATATGACCAAACCATCTCAACTTACTTTCATTTATTCTCTCATTTACCCCTTTCTTCACACCACATAACTCTCTAATACGTTCATTCCTCATTTTATCAATTCTTCTCACACCTAGCACGACCCTAATATTGTCCATCTGAATACATTGAACTTTATATCTATACCTCTTATTCCAGACCATAGTCTCACTACTATACATTAACACAGGTAACAACATACCCTCATGTAAGACCCTAAGACTTAGTCCCTTTACATCCACCAACGATTTAATTGCACCAGCCACCTTCCTGCCATTCACAACTTTCCTACTACACTATGCATCATCCGTTCCCTTTTCATCCAAACATATATCCTAAATATTTAAACTCAGACACTTGTTTCAGCTGCTCACCATCTAACATAACTTCACACCGAGGACTGTCCTCACTCACAACCATAACCTTACTCTTATCTACGTTTACTTTCAATCCCCTCCTTTTACACACCCTGCCAAATCTCTCTACCAATTCTCTCAAACTCTCTTCAGATTCGCCACATAAAACCAAATCATCTGCATATAATAGGTAGGCACTCTCCACTTTCTTCCATTCTCCATCATTCTAACACCATCCCCTGCCACCTCCACCTCTAACTATTTCATAACCCCATCAGTATACAAATTGAATTAACAAGGAGACAACACATGACTGCCTCATTCCACTATTAATATTAAAACAATCAGTTTCGACTCCATTTGTTCTTACATACGCTTCACTATCGTCATACATACTTTTGATTCCATTCAGAAGCCTACCACCAGCATCTGCCATAGAGCTTCCCTATTAATCCTATCATACGCCTGTTGCCAATCTATAAACCTAAATACAATTTATTCTTCTTCATCTCTCATTTTCTCAATCATTTGTTGCAATGTAAAGATTTGATCCACACATCCTCTACCACTTCTAAACGCACCTTGTTCTTCACCAATCAGTATTTCAGTCCCTTGCCGCATTCTTTCGACCAAAATACCAGCATATATCTTCCCCACAACACTCAATAAACTAAGTCCCCTATAATTTCTACAGTTACCCTTATCCCCCTTACCCTTATATAAGAGTACTACTTCTGCTCTCCTCCAATCCCTCGGAACTATACCCTCCATAAACACTTTGTTACACAACTTCCAAATCCAATCAATCACCATCTCACCTCAGTTCTTGATCATTTCAACAAATATTTTAATCTATACCTGCAGATTTACCATTCTTCAACTTCCTTCCTCAACCCATTACCACTTCCTTACTAATGACCTCATCCCCAAAATATCTTTTCCTTCTTGCACCATCAAACCCACACACATTCATTATCACCCCTCATTACTTCCAATGTTATGCAGATTTTCGAAGTGTTCCCTCTACACTCTTCTCATATCCATTTCATCAGTTTCGAAAGCACCATCCCTATTCATTATTCTAAGCAGATACTTCCTATTCTCATTCGTAACCTTTCGCGCCTCTAATAAAAGAGCATCCTATTCTCTTGTAAGTCCCCATTCTTCCTCCTTCCAAACTGTTCATTTAACTCTTTTTCCCTTCTAGGTATGCAAATTTTAGTACTTCTTTTTTCCTCCTTATAAAATTCCAAACATCTTTCTTTTGAAACCTCATCATTGGTTTTTAGTACATTCAACCACACTTCTTTTTTACTTTTAACCGCTTGCATCACCCCTTCATTCCACCACTCACTGTTAACATTCTTACTTCCTACTTTAGTACATCCACATACTTCTGTTGCACCACTAACAACAGCTTCCTTCATTTGCTTCCAGATTTGTTCAGTTTCAACTTGTTCACATTCAACTGATTTATTTGCAAGTGCTCTTAAATATTTAGTCATAGTACCTTGTTTACTTAACATCTCACTCTTAATTGTACCTACTTCTTTCCTTATCACCTTCCTCTCCATCCAACCCCCACTAACTTAATTTTACATAAAACAACATAACGATCCGATAATCCCATTCCTAACCCACTCACTGATTTAACATTCAATATATACTTCAACATCTCCTTCACCAATACAAAATCAATCATACTTTTCCCTTTGATACCATCTCTACCTACACCAACTCTAGTATACTTATGAATACTCTTGTGTATAAAGAAAGTATTATTTACACACATACCTCTACCCTCACAGAAATCAACCACCTTCCTACCATTCTCATTTTATGCTGTCACCCCAAAGCCACCTGTTATACCATCCCTTTTTTGATCATCTATCCAACCATTTAGGTCACCCAACACAAACAATCTGAAGCTCATAATCACCCCATCCAAAACATCATTCAGATTATCCCAAAAGATCGCACTCTCTTCAACATTGCTTTTAGATGGACCATATGTCACAACCACACATACCTTGACCTTTTCAAACTTATTTAACCATTAGAATTCTAGTACTCACACACACAAAATTTACCATAGGTTTGTACCACAAGTCACTCATCAGAATTGCAACTCCTTTTCTCCTCCTCTCATTCCTTTCCACAGCAGCACATACACATTTCACACCACACCACTCATTTTCACAGAATATATATATATATATCAGGGTTGGGTTCAAGTACATTTTTTCAAGTACAAGTACAAGTACAAGTATCTAGAATTGTTCAAATTACAAATTACAAGTACAGAGTACTCACAAATTTTGTTCAAGTACAAGTACAAGTACAAATACATAGTATCAAGTACAAATACAAAGTACAAGTACTTTATGAAAACTTTGCATATATATATATATATATATATATATATATAATAATAATAATAATAATATATAACAATAATAATAATAATAATAATATGTAATAATGTAATAATATGTAATATCTGCTAATAATAATAATATATGTATTTGTATATAATAATAATAATAATATATATATATATATATATATAATAATAATATATATATATATATAATATATATATATAATATATCTTCTAATATATATATATATGTAATAAAAATAAAAATAAATATATATTTTTAAGAAAATATATATAATATATATACTATATATATATATATATATATATATATATATATATATATGTATATATAATTTGCCTTAATAATAATAATAATAATAATAATAATAATAATAATAATAATAATAATAATAATAATAATAATAATAATATAATGAAAAATTGCTAACAATCTGAGGACATCATCCGGAACTTTGTTCAGCGTTCGTTGACCAGGCTGTCGTAAATCCTCGGAAGAGACGCTACCAAAATATTAAAATGGCGTAACATATTGCTAGTTATTTGTTTTGTAGTGTCCTGAGGATGATGACAGTTTGAGTCATTGAAACGTTGAATAAAGTTCTTGATGATGTTCAGATTGTTAGTGCTTTTTTTCATTATAATATATATATATATTTATATATATATATATATATATATATATATATATATATATATATATATATATATATATATATATATATATATATATATATATATATATATAATAATAATATATAATAATATATATATATATATATATATATATATATATATATATATATATATATCATCATCATCATCATCACCCATCTTATCTCCCCAAGACTGGAGGCAAGGTGCGTAACATATACCGGAAACATAAAATGGTAAGAGAATATTAAAGCAAGTGAAAAGAAAGCCCAGCCTTACCGTCCCTTTATACCAATTAGTGAGAACTCGTCGCAGTCAGAAAAATCCACCTAGAGCTTCTGGACCGCGATTGACCCTCAACTATTGCACCTCGTCAATGTGGGGTTTATTTCCTTGGCCCAGGTGGGCTACAACCATACCTCCTCACAAAACCCCCCATTCACTCCTGTTATGCACCTTTCTTCTCGCCCCTGCCAAACTCACATTTCTCTCTTCCAGGCATTCCTTTTCTGACTCATTCCACTTTTTCTTCTGTCTCCCATCCGGTCGATTCCCAGCACACTTACCACTATACATCCGTTTAACCGACCGTCTGTCATCCATCCTTTCCACATGACCAAACCATCTCAACGTCCTTTCATTTATTCTCTCATTTACCTCAATCTCCACACCAAACAACTCTCTAATACGTTTATTCCTCATTTTATCATTTCTTTTCACACCTAACACGCCACTAAGATTGTCCATCTGAACACATTGTAATTTAGATCTACATATACCTCTTATTCCAGACCATAGTCCACTACTATACATTAACACGGGTAACAACATACCCTCATGTAAGACCCAAGCGCACTCAACACTTAGTCCCTTTACATCCACCAACGATTTAACTGCCAGCCACCTTAGTGCCATTCACAATTTTCCTACTACACTCTGCATCATCCGCTTCCTTTTCATTCAACATATATCCTAAATATTTAAATTCAGACACTTTTTCCAGCTGCTCACCATCTAACATAACTTCACACTGAGGTCTGTCCTCACTCACAACCATAACCTTACTCTTATCTACGTTTACTTTCAAACCCTTTCTTTTACACACCCTACCAAATCTCTACTAGTCCTCTCAAACTCTCTTCAGATTCGCCACACAAAACCAAATCATCCTCATATAATAGGTAGGGAATCCTCCATTCTCATAAATTCTTCATCATTCTAACTCTATCCCTTGTCACCCCTACCTCTATTCTTTCATAACCTCATCCATATACAGATTGGATTACCAAGGAGACATACCACATCCCTGTCTCACTCCGCTATTAATATTAAAATAATCACTTTGGACTCTATTTATTCTTACACACGCTTCACTATCGTCATACATACTTTGATTCTATTCAGAAGCTTACCACCAACTCCATATCACTAACACCTGCCATAGATTCCCTATTAATCCTATTATACGCCTGTTGCAAATTCATAAATCCTAAATACAATTTATTCTTCTCCTCCCTCATTATCCCAATCATTTGTTTCAATGTACAGATTTGATCCACACATCCTCTACCACTTCTAAACGCACCTTATTCTTCCCCAAATTAGTTCTTCACTCATTCGACGCACTCTTTCGACCAAAATATCAACATATATCTTCCCTACAACACTCAATAAACTAATTACCCTATAATACTTACAGACATTTTTCCCCTTACCCTTATATAAAGGTACTAATATTGACCTCCTCCAATCCCTCGGAACTATACCCTTCATAAACGTTTTGCTATACAACTTCCAAATCCAATGAATCACCATCTCGCCTATATATATATATATATATATATATATATATATATATATATATATATATATATATATATATATATATATATATATATATATATATATATATATATATATATATAACTATATATATATATATATATATATATATATATATATATATATATATATATATATATATATATATATATATATAGGCCTATATAATATGGTTTTGTGAGGTGAATCTGAAGAGAGTTTGAGAGGATTGGTAGAAAGATTTGGAGGGTGTGTAAAATGATGGGTTTGAAAGTAGACGTAGATAAGAGTAAGGGTATGGTTGCAGTGAGGACGGTCACTGCAGTGAGTTATGCTAGGTAGTGACAGCAGGCTGAGTTTAAATATTTGAGATATGTGTTGGACGAAGGGAACAGTTGATGCCAGTGTAGTAGTGAGATTGTGGTGCAGGAAAGAGGCACAGAGCAGTGGGTTCTTGGTGGATGTAAAGACAGAGTGCGAGTGCGCTGGTATGCTTGCGATGGTAGTTGTTACCTGTGTTAATAATATATTATGGAATATGGTCTGGGTATGAAGGTATAGATCTAAAGGTAATCTTTAGTGACCCATTAAACAGTGATAAAATACATGGTATGAAAGAGGATAGGCGAGAAGAGCAAATGAAAGTATGTTAAATGGTTTGGTCATAAATGGATGATAGTCGGTAGTTAAGTGAATGTAAAATGACGACCTCGAGTCAGAGTGAAGAAAAGTGGATGGAGTCAGCAAAAGAATGTCTGGAGTAGTGAAATAATGAGTGTAGGAACGAAAAGTGCAGAATGGAGGGGTTTGGTGAGGGGGTATTGCTGTGGCCCACCTGGGCCAAACGAACCCCACATTGGCTAGATGCCATACTGACAGTCGGTCGATGTCTCGTGGTACGGTGGATTTCTGTGCGGCAGTTCACTAATAGGCATAAAGGGAGGAGCTGGGCTTTCTTTCGACTTGTGTCCTATTCTTCTACTGCTTTTGTTTCTGGTACACGTCGCACCTTACCCGTGTCTTGGGGAAAAAAAGGTGGTTGATGATGATGATGATGATGATGATGATGATGATGATGATGATGATGATGATGATGATGATGATGATGATGATGATGATATAAATATATATATATATATATATATATATATATATATATATATATATATATATATATATATATATATATATATATATATATATATATATATATATATATATATATATAATGGCATACTTTACATTCATAAATGGAAATTTATTTAAAATACATTTATAAAAAATAATAATATCAATACGTAGGAAAATGATAAAAAGGAAAAAAATATTGGCAAGTTAAAAATGCCAAAAGTACTTGCAAGTACCAAGCACAAGTACCAAGTACAAAGGCTCAGAAGTACAAGTACAAGTGCACTGGTTTTAGAAATTGCAAGTACAAGTACTCCAAAAATGTGCTTAAGTACAAGAGTAAAAGTACAAGTACTTGTACTTGGACTAACCCTGATTATATATATATATATATATATATATATAATAACATATATATATATATATATATATATATATATATATATATATATATATATAACTAGTTCTTCTTTGCTATACAGTATATAGATATATATATATATATATATACATAGCCATAATATAATAATATATATATATATATATATATATATATTATGGTTGTGAGTGAGGACACTCCTCAGTATGAAGTTATGTTAGATGGTGAGCAGCTGGAACAAGTGTCTGAGTTTAAATATTTAGGGTATATGTTGGATGAGAGGGGAACGGACGATGCAGAGTGGTAGGAAGAGTTGAATGGCAAGGAAGATGGCTGGTGCAATTAAATCTTTGATGAGTGTAAAGGGACTAAGTCTTGAGTGTGCTAGGGTCTTACATGAGTTATGTACTTTCCAATGTATACGGTATATATATATATGACTATGGTCTGGAATAAGAAGTATAGATCTAAAGTTCAATGTGTTCAGATGGACAATCTTAGGGGTGTGCTAGGTGTGAGAAAATTGATAAAATGAGGAATGAACTTATTAGAAAGTATGTGGTGTGAAAGGGGTAAATGAGAGAGACTAAATGAAAGTATGTTGAGATGGTTTGGTCATATGGAAAGGATGAATGATAGTCGGCTGGTTAAGCGGATGTATAATGGCAAGTGTGTTGGGAACCGACCCGGTGGGAGACCGAAGAAAAGTGGATTGAAGTCAGTAAACGAATGTTTGAAGGAGAGAAATGTGAGTTTGGTAGAGGCGAGAAGAAGGTGTATAACAAGAGTGAATGGCGGTGAGGGGTATGGTTGTGGCCCACCTGGGCCAAGGGATGAACTGCACACTGACGATCTACCATAGTGAGTGTCCATCGCTGTCCAATGAAGCTTTAGGGTGGTTTTCTGACTGTGATGAGTTCTCACTAATTAATGGTACTGAGAAGGCTGTAAGGCTTTCTTTTCGACTTTGTCATGTTCTTCTACTGCTTTTCTTTTCCGTTCACGCACCTTGCTCCCATTCTTGGGAAAATAGATAAAGCGAATAAGAGAAGGAAAGGAAGATAATAATATATGTATATATATATATATATATATATATATATATATATAATATATATATATATATATATAATAATATATATATATATATATATAATATATATATATATATAATATATGTATATAATATGTATATGTATAATAATATAATAATATAACAATAATAATATATATATATATATATATATAATATAATATAATATATATATAATAATAATATAATATATATATATATTAAATATATATATAATAATATATGTATAATATATATATATATATAAATATATAATATATATATATATATATATATATATATATATATATATATATATATATATATATATATATAATATATATATATATATATATAATTAACATATATATATATATATATATATATATATATATATATATATATATATATATATATATATATATAAACTAACCCTTCCTCTCTGAAGACCATAAGGATAGAGCCGAATGTGGTTCTGTATTTGATCTTGCCAGGTTCGGGCTGAGGGCCTTGGATTCGACTCTTAGCCACGTCGAAAGGTATGTTCAGCGTCGAACCAATGACTCCACCAACAACACCGATAAGGAACTTCTGAAAATTCTGCTGAAGTTTGTCCTGAAATGATACAACCAATTAGAAGTATTTATTTGTAGTAAGCTTATACCTGTTCTTCATGTACAGTTATTATTATTATTATTATTATTATTATTATTATTATTATTATTATTATTATTATTATTATTATTATTATTATTATTATTAGTATTATTATTACTTACATAGTAGAAGGATAAAGAGGAACTGATTCAAGGTTTTCCTTTCATCGACATTAACCTGTCTACAATACTAAAATTAATCTCTTCCTATGAGTAACGTGGACTGAAAACAAAAATTTTCGAAATATTTTACCCTTACATCCCATGTAACGACATTAAAGGGACAAAAATTAATTTCCTTAAATAGCCTCCTACCTTTGGCTGGGTAATCTTCGAGTTAACAGTGTGAAAAATTCCAAAGTAAACCATGTTGAAAGTTCCATTACGTCCGATAGTTGCTGTGAGACCTTTGTTGAGACCACGTAACCCAAGACCATCTGCTCGTACAATTTGCCTTGTCACTTCCCATGAACTTGGAGCCACAGTATGTTGAGCTCTACAACAAAAGCAAATTTTTTTTTTTAATACAAATACAATAAATAATATGGCAAAGCATAAGCTAATATTATCAATGCAATTGACAAGAATGAAATTTCAAATGCAAAACCTTTTAAAAAGTAATCCAAAATTAGTTAATTTTTTTTTTAAGTTCTTTAGTGCATAAAATCCGCATTGAAAAAATTCTTTGTATTTTAAATAAACTTTGGCTTGGAAAAAAATTAAATAGCTTGATTATAAATAGTTAGTAGATAATAGGTTATCATCCAATTCTTGGGACAATATAAAGAGACTTACTTATTGGCTTGCTGAGCCACCTTGACTACTTCAAATGGATTACAGAGAAAGGATTCAGTGACTCCTGCTCCCAACCCGGCCATGAAGTAGGTCTTTAGAAGTAAACGTTCGTTATAGGCTACACAAACACAAGTTTCATAATTATTTTCAAATTAACAATAAAACATGAAAAATTTGACTTAAGTTTCATAAGAAACAAGAAAAAGATTTCTTACCGTTGGAGTGAGAGTCCCAAAGAGTTGCTTGTATATCTCGAATGTCATGAACTATTAGAAAAAAAAGTATTACAGTATTACAGAAAAAAATTCTTTAAAACTCAAAATATAAAAGTTACAGATATTAGAGAAAATTATCATATTTCCAATGGACTAATTTAGTTCTACTTTTTCATCCTTCAACTCTTACTGAAAATTATTTATACTAAGAAATCTTTATTCACACACAAAGTACAAGCAAAGAAAGGTTTGTTGTTAAAACTTTAATTGCCAAAGATAATTTAAAAACTTAAAAGAAATTGATAAACAATTGTTTTATTTACAAATAATTAATTACAATTGTTTACTATTTTTATTAATATTTCTACCATCAGAAATCCCAAACCAACTATAACAACTACAAGCAAAGTTTACTACAAAAAAGTATAACATGGGAATACATCAAATGCAGTACTGAAAATGATACGACGACTCGCTTCTAGAACTATCAAAGCACCAATGAAATAAATGATAAATTTCTAAAGATATGACATACAGCTATATTATGAGCTGTATAAAATTTTAATAATGGCAAGCCAAAATATGCTACGATAAACAACCAGAAAGGTAATGTAACATTTGTTCGCATAATGCAACATTTTGCTACAATAATCTACTCACTATATTTTGTACACTGACATAAATGGCAATAAAACAATGCGACAAATTTGAAAGCATAGGTAGGTGTATTAAGTTTATTTACTTACATAAATAGCACTACTTTGTTCCTCATATATAATTTACGGAAATACATATGGTTTTGGCACAATCTAACAACAAAAATTGTGAATGAAGAAAAGATTATTTAGGATAACTCTAGTCATTAACAAAAACACTTGCAATTTCAGAAATAGAAAAAATAAACTAAGCCATTTGATATTAAATTAAATATAATTACAATTTGCAATATTGATTAATATTTACTCAGGTTCAAATACTATTTTTATATTCCCCATTAATAAAACCACTCAAAATTCAATGACAAAATCTGTATTTTAATTTTTTTTTTCAGCTTTTAGGTTTAATAGGCAATTAAAAGTGACCATCATTTATTATCAGTCAATTTCAGCTAGTAAAAATAATAATAATAATAATAATCTTTCTTTATCCTTCCATCACATTCCAAAAGATAGGGGTAGGGTACGTAATATGTATGGAAATAAAATATTTTATTAGATCATGATTTAAGTCAAAAGGAAAGCCCCCACACATTCCCCCTCATACCCATAAGTGTGAGACCATCGCAGACAAAAATCCGCCCTAGAGCTTCACAACACCGCGACAGCCTCCCCCCCCCTCCCCAGTGGTATCTCATCAATGTAGGAGTTCATCCCCTGGGCCAGGCTTACAACCATACCCCTCACAAAACCCCGCCAATCACTCTTATTATGCACCATTTCATCAGTAATTTCATCTATACCTGCTGATTTATCATTCCTCAACTTTCTCCCAAAAATACCTATTTCTTCCTACACCATCAAACACACACACATTCACTATCACTTCTCCATCTCAACCAATGTTAAGCAGATTTTAGAAGTGTTCCCTTCACACTCTCCTCATATACATTTCATCAATCATGAAAGTACCATTCTTATTCTACGAACATTTCCCTTACTCTCTTTCATAATCTTTGTAACTTTCTTACAGAATATCTTCCTATTCCTTTGCAATTCTCCCAGTCATCCTCCTTCCAAACTATTCATTTACCTCTTTTTTTTCCTCCTACGTATGCAACTTTTAGTCTTCTCTTTCTAGTTCTTATATTTTTCATACACCTTTCTTTAGTAACCTCATCATTGGTTTAAAGCACATTCAACCACACCTCTTGTTTTTACTTTTAACTGTTTGTATCACCTCTTCATTCCAATATTCAATATTGCCATTCTTACTTTCTACTTTAGCACACCCACATACTTCTCGTGCACTATTAACAAAGGCCTCCTTCTTCATTTGCGTACTGATTTGTTCAGTTTCTTCTTGCTCACATTCAAATGATTTATTTGAAAGTGACCTCACTTACTTTTCCTTATAACTCTGTTCACTTAACTTCTTGCTCTTAATTCTTTCCACTTCCTTCCTTTTTTTCTCTCTCTTGATCCATGCCCCCACTAATTTAATTTTACATAAAATAATAAAATGATCTGATATTCCCATCTCCAACCCCTTGGCTGATTTAACATCCAACACATACTTCAACATCTCCTTCTTCACCAAACAAAATCAAGCATACTTTTCAATTCGATACCTTGTCTACCTACACCAACTCTCATATATTTATGGATACTCTTATATTCGAAAAATGTATTACTTACACACATACCTCTCTCCGCATAATTCAAACGCCTTCCCACCATTTTCACTTTCTCCCGCAATCCCAAGGGCACCTTAAATACCATCTCTTTTTCGATCATGTTTCCAACCATTCAAACCACCCAGCACAATCAATCTGAAGACCCTACTCACCTGTCCAACATGTCGCTTAGATTATCCCAGAAAGTCACTCTCTCCTCAACATCAAACCTCAGATGGACTATATGCTACAATCACACACACATATCTTGACCTTCTAAAACTTAAATTTAACCATTAGTATTCTATACCTCGTTATTTCAAGTATTCACAGAAATAAAATCCACCATAGCTCCGTGTCACAAATCACTCATCAGAATCGCAACTTCTTCTCTCCCTCTCTCAATCCTCTCCACTCCAGCACACACACACATTTCACCCCACATAATCGTCTTCACCGTTTCATTTCATCCTTGCTTCAGTTACACCAAGCAAATCAAATTTACCTTTTCTAAATACATCCATAATCTTTCTCCTCTTCTCCTCGCAGTTTATTCCCCTAACATAGTTTCACCGAAAGATACAAGGTCGCTTACGGAGGTCACGACTAGGTTCGAGGCATGCATAAGCATTCCTAGCATAAAGGCAAGTGGTAGTGGGGCACTACTACAAGTACTACTGCCCTTTTAGTCACCTCCTACGACACGCAGAACATACGCCATAAAATGCAAAAGTGTTGTCTGCAATAGTGTGTGTGTGTGATAACGGAAAGCCTACTCTAGCGTAAGAAGAGTGTGAATATAAGTGCAAGGGTGGACGTCCCAATGAGTTAATCTCATAACTTCTGGAGCGTTACTTCTCTTAATAATAATAATAATAATAATAATAATAATAATAATAATAATAATAATAATAATAATAATAATAATAACAATAATAATAATAATAATAATAATAATAATAATAATAATAATAATAATAATAATAATAATAATAATAATAATAATAATAATAATAATAATAATAATAATTAATAAAAATGAACATGTTAAGGAGTTGTGTAGTGTGAAGAAAAGCTTGAATGACAATAAATGAGTGTATATTAAGATAATTTGGTCATATTGTAAGTATGGATTATAGTTGGTTGGTTAAGCGGATGTATAGTGGCGAGTATGCTGGGAATCAACCAGCTGGAAGACTGAAGAAAAAGTGGAATGAGTCAGTAAAGGAGTGTCTGAAGGAAAGGAATGAAAGTTTGGCAGACACGAGAAGAAATCTGCAAAATAGGAGTGAATGGCGGGGTTTTGTGAGTGGGTATGGCTGTGGGCTTAGCTCAGGGGATGAAACTTTACATCAATGAGATAACACAGCGGGTGGTCTGCT
>JABUQX010107298.1:35000-57555 GCA_015478945.1 Trachelipus rathkii
TGTGATCACAAAGTTTAAATTTAGATTAACTTTTTCTTCTCAAGCATCTGAATTTTGATTTTATAGGTTTCTTGTGTCAAGCTTTTTGTTTTACATCTTTTCTGCTCTTCAAGTTTTATTGATCTGTATGGAATAATTTTTTTTTTTCTTGAGATGTTCTTCATATGCTCGTATGGCTAGCTCTACATTTGTCAAGATTTTTTGAGTGATAGGAACTTTATGAATACTTTCATAAGATCTTATAGCATTGTGCACTGTTCGAGAAATCAGACTATGTTTTTTTCAGATTCTCTATAAAATTGCTTTATTTACAGAAAACCTCTTCACTGGTCGCATTTCATGGAATATATCAGTCTAATCTAATAATTTTGTCACAATTCGCATAATTGATTCCGCAAGGTTTACTTATAGAAGAAAAAAATTCAATCAAGTCTCTTAGAAGGAGCAGTCACCAATCCATATTTTGAATTTTCAATTCAAGGGTAGAATGAGCTTCACTGCTAAGTAGAGTGCATTGTGCTTTTGCTTTATCAGCAACAGAATCTGTGATTCGGTTATTGGTGTACAATGCTAGCAATAAATCAAATTTTTGTTTCCCTTGTTCTGGCTGATGAAAAATATGCTAGGATCCAATGATGAGAGCTCTTGGACAGGCTTGTAATTCAGAAGAAAACTTTCCTAATTCTTTCCTGTCATTGATTAGCACAGTCTGGAATTCAAGTTTGAATTTTAAGATATTACTTTCATTCGAAGTGACTTCTTTGAGAAGTTTTTTTTGTTTGAAATCCAAGATTAATACTCTTTTACATCACGCAAATTGTCTTTGTCATGTAAATCTAATACAAAAAGCTTAGTTGTTGGTAGCAGGCATTTTACTGGACTTAAGAAATCTTTTCATAATATTTAGTACGAGACATTGTAAATCTGTGAACAGAATGGACCAAGTGGGTCTGACGTTTGGAACTTTCGTAAAAATGATTCACGTTCTAAGGAAAGCATTTTTAAAAAAGTCAGTTTGCATTTTAGAAATACATCTTTGGTTTGAACAGAAAATTTTGTATGGTTTGGTGTTGAGAGATTTTCGGCTGTCAACTGCACAAAAATCCAAATCTGTACATCAACTCAAAAAAAAAAAAAAAAAAAAAAAAAAAAAAAACAAAAAAAAAAAAAAAAAACTCAGAAGTGATCCCTTCGGGAAAAGAAAAAGATATAAACAGATTAAGTCATAAGTCATACAGTCTAAAACACACTTCATATACCAATCACCTTCAATCGGAAGGATGAACTTGGAACAACCTCTACGGACAGTAGGAAGAATAGTAGGTAATAGTGAACTAAAAATAGAAAAAAACAGGATAGAAGTAGATTTTTGGAATGTCATTCCTCGCCCATCCTTTTCATTCACATTATAAATACATCTCTCATTACAATTATACAGTAAAGGAAAAAATATATCAAAAATAATGTAACTTGGTCCATGGATCATTCTCATATGTTTTGACATTTTAAATTCCCGGACTTTTTTTGGAATTTCCCTGACTTTCAGCATATCTTAAACGCTTCCCTGACCTTCCCTGACTGATTTTTTTTCCTGACTTTCCAGAAAGTGTGAACCCTGAACAGAAATTACTACTAAAACTGTGTGAGCATTTCTTATCGAGTGTAGCACAAATGACATGACAAAAACGAAAACTGTCTAAATTAAAAGCAAAAAGAAAATACTAAACTAAACATTCATTATATCCCCGCTACGCTCCTCGTGTATTACATTATGATTAAAGGGATATAAGAACTAGCAGCAATTAGTCCTGTAAAGTATTAGTGGATTGCCTACTTTCTATTTATCCCGCACAGCCACTTAATACTTTTACTTGCGAACTAATTTCTGTATTTCTAATCTCCTTTAATCATAAACGTCTACTGCAGGTCTATACAGGTCCCGCATCACACCAAGCCTTTGTTATTTGTTCTGATTGGAGAGTTTTTCGCATGAAGAAATCACCTTCTGTAAATTTCTAGCTTTCTAGCCTTTATCAACTCAACCTTTTGATAAACTTCGTTTACTCGTTTCCTCGATAACACTTGTCGCCCTGCATATGATGTTCCTAACTTCCTGTTTACTCGCCTGGCTTTCCTACATCAGGACCCTTTCCATGATCTTCACTTTCAGATATGTAAATTCTTAAACAAACAACTTTCCACAATGCAAGTTTTTTATATCTTTATTAAAAACAACTCAATTGGCAGTTTTCTTTAAGATTAAGAAGCATCTATGACTTGAGGTCACAATCGTTTACCAAATATAATGTGCCAACTGTAACAATACGCTATGTATGGTTGAAACTTTCTTAGCCACTAAAGATGCGAGCCTTCAACAGCATGGGCATTTCCTTTCGAACTAATATCTCCCCATCTCTCAACCAGAGAATTTAGCTGTCAGAGATCACTTTGACCTCAATGGCACCGTATATCTCTTCAAAATTCTCCATTCTTCAAAAAGGTTTCTAAAGGTGAAGAACTTAAAATTTGGAATCTTTTTATATAAAAACACTTAAACCTAACTAATATCCATAAGACTTCTTTGGAACTCCTGATTGCCTGTACAATTGCCTGAATTTCGTGGGAAAACAGACACAATTTTTTCTGCGAGGCTTTACTTTTGTTATTGCAACAATTGAAAATCAGCTGTTGTGATGTGAGCTCGTCGATTTCGGATAAACAGAAATAAAACTAATAACATAGTTTATATTACAAAAAATTTATCAACTATTGTGATGGAGTTTATCGATTTGGGAAGAAATTAGATTTAAAGCTGATTTTAATTGAATGAAATATTCATCAATTCAAACGGGCCTACGCGACGCGTCATCTTGTTTGTTTACATTTTCGTAAGAACGTGCTAAATTCTGTCAATCCAGGAAATAGCAATTAATAGAATTAAAGGAATCTTACGTTTAGTTTACGCCTTTTTTTTCAACGATTTTGCGGTTCTAACAAAACGAACGCAAACCGAGCATTTCTTTAACGTTCGTAAGCACAAATAGAATCGAAAACGCCTACTATAAACATATAGCGCTCGGGCGGGGTGACGTGGACACACTTAGGTATAACCTTGGCCTAACATCACGCTTCCCGTAATGCACTTTTCTTTGAAATTTTTTTTTTGTAAATCACGGCCCTATAGTCGGGCATAAGCACACAAAAAAATAATAATGTAATTCTAATAATAAAAAAGTTTTTTATTAAAGTTTTTATACCGAGTCAGCCTGACGCGTGGAGGGCGTGAAGCGGACCACATTGAGGGTGAACTCGGACATCTGTTTTAAATTCGTCTTTTCGTATATTTTCAATTTTATATTTTTAATTTTTACTTAATAATAATAATTATTTATATATTAAAATTCGTAATAAGTAAATAAAAATGTCAATAATGATAAATAAATACGCAAATCATAAATAAGGTGTCCGATTCACCCTCTCCACCCAAATTCTTGACATACTTTTTTGAACTCGTTTTTTTTATTAAAATTTCATTTTTTTTAAAATTTTTTCACTTAATATAAGTAACTTTTTATTTAACATTAGAGAATTACTTATACGTAATAAAAATGTCAATATATACGTAAAATACGAAAAACAATGTGGGTCCGAGCCACCCCTCATGCATTTTTACAGCGGGGTGAATCGGACCAAGTTAGGCCCCGTTTTTTTGCCACTAATACTGCTTGGATCAAAAATATTAACTTTGCCAGTTTAAAGCTAACATACTCGTCGTGTATCCACTGAAAAAATATTACAAATCGATCCACAATTTTTTCATTTTATAACGAAGTTAAAAAAACTAACATTTTTCAAAAGTGAAGTTTCTATTGAGGAAATTTTGGTACCTAATTTCTAACATTTTTTTTAAAATATAAAAACTTTCTAGAAATTAATATGATCTAAATAAACTTTGTAGTACTACCGCGTGGCTATAAAATGAGCGGAAAAAACTTTTTTTTTTTTTTATTATTTTTTATTTAATTTAGAGTGGAACGAATCACCCTCTAAAGAGCGCGGGCCCGGTACCCCGCCGCGACGCTCAGTATACAATAGCATTTGTGTATATACATACTATATAGATATATACTATATATATATATTATAGTATAATATATATATTAATATAATAATATTATTATATATATATATATAAATATATATATTATATATATATATATATATATAATGCTAAATTAAAAAAAGTAAATTTGAAAACTTTAATTTCCAGAAAGGGTGAAGCTACCCTTCTCGAATTCATCGAGTCATTGAAGAAATTTTTAAATTCTCTTCGTCTGATAGCAATGTGCTTGAAAACCTCCCTTCTATCAAATCTAGCTTTCGTGAATGGTGTTGATAAGCTCAAAACTTTCAACTACCCAACACCACCCTTCAGCAATGCGGGACATGGTACGTGAATATATACTATATATATTATTATATATATAATATAGCTATTATTATATATATATATTATATATATATATAATAATATATAGCAAGCACTATATATATATCGAAATCAATTTAAAGATGCAAAATGTGTGGTATCGGTTAACAGTATCGGCAAAATTTGCCGATACTGATACCGTTTTTTACATTATACTGATACTACTTACTCACAAAATTCCGATACGATACCCTCGAAATCGACGATACTCACCGATACCGATAAGCGTACATGGTATCGGTGCTCACTAATATAAATATATATATTATATATATATATATATATATATATATATATATTATTATATATATATATATATATATATATATATATTTTTATATATATATAGAGAATTATAAAGAGAATACCTAGAGTGGATGGACCCTCTAATGGATATTTCTATATATAATATATATATATATATATATAATATAATATATATATTATACGGTATATATATATATATATATATAAATTCATGTATTCTTTTTTATTATATACTAGCTATATAAAAATAGTGTCCTACAAGTTTCAGTAATTTTTTAAAAATTAGTTATATACACTTTGTCTATAAAATAGAAAAGTTGATAATCAGTAAAAAAAATATTGATTATAAGAAAATATTAGCGATATCGATTTATTGATATTCTGAAACACATTTCAAATGTGATTCTTCATCCCTACACGAATGAAAGAAAGCCAAAAAGTTATGATTTTCGTAGCATTTTTTTTTTTTTTTTATTGAAAGTATAAACTTAAAATGTGCGTCAATTTGTAAAAAAGACTTCAAAGAATATCTTAAGACCATTTGTGTAAATTAAATGTTTATAGTTTTTTTTAATACCTACTTACATGAACTTTAGTGTGAACTGCACCACAATTACCTTATTTTTCCCTGAATTTTAATATATGTCAAATTCAAAAACATCTGAGACTTGAAGATAATCTCCCTGCCTTAATTGACATGGAATATATTGCCTAGGGACCACTAGGGAAAAGGTGAACAGGTTTAAAACCCTGCAGGTATGTTGTAAAACTAGATGCCAACTATAAATCGCAAAAAAAATTACTATTAATTGTAAATGGCGAATGAGGTCACACACAGACACTTTGTCTCACAAAATGATAACATTCACCACACAAGTTACATACAAGAGCAACCTTAAAGACAACTGATCCACTCGGCTTCCAAAAGAAGGATGAAGCACTTACTTGTGGTTGGAAAGGGATTTATGGAAACCATTCAGGTCCCCTCTTACCCAGGGATTCCTCAGACAGAATACAGGGCAGGAATAGTATAAAGACTTCATGGGTCCCCGACATTGCAAAAGGCATTGAAGTTCTAGCTACCCTACCCACTAGGCAACTATGAGATTATCCCACTAGACACCCTTTAAATCCAAACTATTACTAAAATATCTATCATCATTCATCATAGCCTATACAATTGACCGGTACATTTGAGAAATCTCAATGAAGCACTTATTTATTTATTTATTTCACTCAATTTTCAATACAAATGTAAAGGTTGAGAAAAAGAAAAATTCTGTCTGTCCGCTAATTAATAAAATTTTGTTATTGAGTTGCGAAATTGCGGGATTGCTATAATGGACTGGAGAAGCAGAAAAAAGTTGAGGAATTGCGAACTGAGGAATGTTCAACAAAGTTAGTGGAATTGAAAATTGCAAATTGCGGACTATCAAAAAGGTTGCGGGTGCCCACTAGATATATATATATATATATATATATATATATATATATATATATATATATATATAAAAATATGTGAGCGTACACTAATATATATATATATATATATATATATATATATATATATATATATATATATATATATATATATATATATATATATATATTATATATATATATATATATATATATATATATATATATATATATATATATATATATATATATACATATATATGCATGGTTAAGAGCACACAGTGGTGGCAATCTCAGTTCTGTTACCTCGCCAATAACGAATTTACTTTTCTCTGTCACGAAGTAAGGACTCATTGCTTTTCTTTTATCGTAACGGACTAGGAATTGTTACTATGGTCAGCCCGTTACACGTTACTTTATTCGGTCGATATATATATATATATATATATATATACATACATACACATTATTATTACACATACACACACATTATTATTATATATTATACATACACATACATACATACACATACATACACATACATACATACATATTATTACATATATTATCAGAGAGAGAGAGTTATTATTATTATTACATATATATATTATTTACATATACACATATTACATATATATAGAATAGATATATAAATACACATATATACATATATTATTATTACATATATATACATATATTATTACATACATACATATTATTACATACATATAGCATACATATTATTACACATACATATTATGCTGGCGACATTACACATACATTATTATTATTAAAGAAGAAGAAGAATGTTGTTGTTGTTGTTGACATTATGAAATACACATATTATTACATACATACATACACATATTATAGTATATACACATACATATATACGCATATACCTTGAGAGTGCCTACCATTCGAATAGGAATGAGTGTTTACAATAACATTTAAGTCAGTAAATGATTAAAAAAATAGCAAAGTTAAAATACAAGAGTTCTTTAAACTTAATCATTGCAAATATTCACAAAGGGGTTTCCTGCAATAGAACAACAAACGCGCATGCGCGAAACTGAGATATAGCCTGGGAAAAGTCCTCTCAGCATTTGCAATGCGTTGATAATAACAAGAAGAAGTGTTTATAAAATGAAGCTTACAAATAAAGACAATATTACTATTTAAAGGATTGATAGAGCCATTAAAAGCCCAATAAATCAGGTAAAAAACCATTTTATGTTATATCATGATTTGCTAATAAATGTATTTCGATTTCATCACTTGGAAAATCTATTGTAAAATTATTGACGGTCTATTATATATTTTGTTTCAATTTATTATATATTTGTTTAATATTTTAGTTATTTTTTGGTATATAGCATTATTTACATTATTGTTTTTTATTGTTTTAATCACAGAACCAGAAGTTCATTTATGGCACTATGTACAAATAAATCTGTATTAGAATTTCTGCGATTGATTCTTCTTTTTGGTTCTATCTTGAGAAGTTATTTTACACAAGTTCTGATTTATACACTTGAGAAGAAATCATGCAAATCAGAATTTAACAAATGTCCTGATTTAGCAATTTGAGAAGAAATCATATAAATGAGAATCACATTTTAAGTCATAAAAGAAGAAAGAAAGATATTGTAAAAGCCATGAGAAAGAATTTTAAAGTCGTCTGCAAAACCAAGATGTCTGTCGTCTGCCGCAAAGAAAACGGAATATTCGCAAAATGGCACTCCTGTTACGTTCGTATATTCGACTCCTTTCGCTTCATTGCTTGAAGCAAGCAATTTGAGGAAGCACAATATATAAGAACAAGGAATGCAGTGAATATGAATATGTGAATATGTGTTTAAATAGGAAAGTGTTAAAAGTGAAAATTAAAGTTATTTAAAAGTTAATTAAAAGTTAAATTAAGGTTCTTTTAAAAGTTAAATAAAAATAATAAATAAAGCAAAATCTATGCAGTGCCATTGAGTGTCATTAGATTGCCAAATGTCGCTTTTTTAAATATTTTATAAAATAAAAGGTGAAAAGTATATTTGCAATATGTAATAGTTCCCAAGCGTCAGTTTTTTAAAATAAATTTATAATTATAAATAAATACAAATTTATAATAATAAAGCTATAATAATATGTTTAACAAGTTCAATATGAAATAAATGTGTTTATTAATTGCAAATAAATGCAAAATTAATAAATCATATAAATATAAAATATTTTAGATATATTTTAGATAGATAAATAAAGTTGTGTTCAAAGTGCCAATGAGTGCCAACTTGAGATGAAGTAAAAAGAAAAAAAAATGACGTCAAAAAAAAACTGAGAAACTCATTTAGAGAATGATAAAAAGTTTAAAGGTGTCATTATATGAATTGTGAAATAAAAACAATTAGGTAAGTTTTATAAATAATATTTTTAGGTTGCAAAATAGAATTTGCATGAAAGATGAAAGAGACAACTCAACAAACAGTTGCCACACATTTTTATTTGCTTGCAATCGTTGAGAAAAAGCAAAATTAGAGATTGCCATATGTTACTATATGCGCAATTCCTATAGTTCATATAAATTATTATATATTACATTAAAGTTTTCTTTATTATTTGTTTACAATTAAAAGATATATATTATATTTTAAAGGTTGGCAAAATTTATTAAATGTTGCAAAAAAAAAAATAATAATAAAAAAATAACAAGGTTTAAAGCTTTAATATATATATATATATATATATATATATATATATATATATATATATATATATATATATATATATATATATATATATATATATATATATATATATATATATATATATATATATATATATATATATATATGAGTTTGATAGCGAGAGAGAGGAGAGAAAGAGTGAGGAGAGAGATTGAGAGGTACTAGTTTGTTTGAGCAAGCGTTGAGGACAAGCAAAATTAAAGAGAGGCTATAAATTATAGAATTTTTTTTTTTAAATTAATAAAATATGTTTTAGATTAAATCTTGTTGAAGAATTATGAATTAGTGAAGTATACCCCTAAAATGATTTATATTTTATTTGAAAAGGAAACGCCAAATGTTCAAAAGATAATCCTTAGATAATTTTGATTAAATAAATAAACATTTTTTTTTTGTTTAAGTTTTAATTATGTTAAAGATTTTTCTTATATATATATATATATATATATATATATATATATATATATATATATATATATATATATATATATATATATATATATATATATATATATATATATATTATCTAAAAAAAACATTAATTAAGCTCTTAAAAATGGATAATAGTATAATTAATAAAATTTATAGCTCCTCATATATCGAAAAGATAAGAAGAGGTATAAAAAATATTAAATTTGATCTTTTTAACGATATAAATAATAATAATATTGGCAATATTGAAAAAAAATTAAGAAAGATTAAAAATTATTATTTCATAGTTTATTGTAATTTGAAGTCAATACAAATAAATGATATATATGAAAAGTTAAAGGTACAAGAGGTATTAGACAGCCTTTTAGTAGAAATAAAGGAAGTAAAAAAATTAGTTGACAAAAAACAACAATTCATTTATGAAAAAGAATGTAGAGAACTATTGAGCAATAATAAGAATAATGTTGACATACAATCAAGTATAGAAAAAGAAATAAAAATAAAACCAGAAGAACCTGGTGAAACAAAGTTGAAATTCACAGTTGCAGAAGAAACTACTGCAGCAGTGGATGTTCATATGCAAGATGAGAAAAATAATTTACAAACTAAGTTTGAAGTAAACTTAGCAGTACGAATTCTAGTAAGAATAAGAATGAGTACATTAGAGTGGATTTTAAAAGTAATCCGCATTCATTTGTTGAAAAAATGACTATGGGAGATGTTCTAAATGCTTCTAAAACTAAAAATGAAAGATTAGTTCTTGAAAGTAACGTTTTTAATAAAGGTATTCTCATGCAAAACCACGTATTAAACACTTCAGCTATTAAAATAAAGATAGAGGTGGAAGATATGGAAATGAAGCCTTCTAAAAATGAAAATTTGTTAATGACAAGCACTCTTAGTAGAACGAATGCAAATTTTAAAAGCAATTTTCCTAAGCCTTGTCAAGAAACCATATCCAAAACTTCTAAAGTTAAAACTAAATATAACAACGTTTTTAATAGAGATATTATCATGCAAACCCACGTATTAAACACTTCAGCTATTAAAATAAAGATAGAGGTGGAAGATATGGAAATGAAGCCTTCTAAAAATGAAATTTTGTCAATGACAAGCACTCTTAGTAGAACGATTGCGAATTTTAAAAGCAATTTGCCTAAGCCTTGTCAAGAAACCATATCCAAAACTTCTAAAGTTAAAACTAAAGCAGTGAGGTCTCTTCCAAAAAATGAAACTTTGTCAATGACAAGCACTCTTAGTAGAACGAATGCGAATTTTAAAAGCAATTTGCTTAAGCCTTGTCAAGAAACAAAAGCTTCTAAAGTTAAAACTAAAGTAATGAAGTCTCTTCCAAATACAAGGAAAATTATGGAAGAAAAATTAGTTCCTAAAAATGAAAACAACAGTTTTAAAGATGGTATCTCGCAAAATGAATGCAATTTAGTAAGTACGAGAGAAACTATTTTTAAGGAAAATAAAAAGTCAACATTTGAGAGAAATGAGTTTGAAGATATCAAAGATAAAGGTTTAAAAAACTATATAGATTTAGTTCAAAATTCAAACAAAGAAAATAAAGACAAAAAACAAAGTAAGACAAAACCTAATTTGTTTTTTAAACAAAGCAAGACAAAACCTATTAATAGCAAAGAAAGAATAATATTTTAAGAAGTTATAAAAAACTTTGTGAACCAAAGTTCAAAAAAGAAACAAGGAAGAAAAAGTAAATTTCACACAAAAGACAGACTTTTCCAATATAGTTGAGTTTAGTAGAAAAAAAGGTGTGATTTTAGGAAACATTTTTGTTTTCGAAAAGTCAGAAAGAATAAAATATCATTTTTTATCTTTATAGCTCAGAGAAAATTGTATATAGGATTTAAATATGTTTTCAAATATGCTTTCACGAAAGAGAATGAAAATTAACTTGATATTTAGTTTAAGTAAAAGGAAAAAGAAATTTTCATATTTCTTTTTATTTTGTTTAATTGAAAGGGTTAAATAAAATTAATAAATTGTCCGAGAAATTAATGTTTATTTAACATTAGAATAAATAAATAATCTTAATAATTGAAAATATCATAAAGGGCAGTTTCCTGCAATACACGTTGCATCATTTTAAAGAGCAACAAACGCGCATGCGCGTTAACTGAGGTGTAGCCGGGAAAAAGTAATCTCAATACTTGCAATGTGTTGAGAATAACAAGAAGAGTGTTTATAAAATGAAGCTTACAAATAAAGACGATATTACTATTTGATAGAGCCACACACTGTGACACACACACAAGGTGGTTCGAAAATTATAACATTGGATTGAAGTACTAATAATATCTCTACTATGTTAAGACGTTATATTTCCCTGTACAACCGATCAGTTCTAATTTATGCGGTGCATACTGTATTTATTTTATCATATGTTTTTTAAATAATGTATCTTTTAATAAACTTGTAAATATATTTGATGTTAAAAATTTATATGTCAACGATTATATAATTTGATACTTATGTTATAAATACTTTAAAATAAAATAAAAACTTGTTTTTTATCCATTTTACAATAATATTTTATTTAAAGAACTTATTTTTGTTTTTGTTTATACAAAAAAGATACCCGAAATATGATTTGAATCCATAGATCAATAGATCATTGATGGGTGGGAAGGGTGTGGCGGGTGCTTTACTGCTTTAGGGTCAATAATAAAGGTTCAAATATGACTGGAATTAATAGATCAATAGATCATGGATGGGTGGGAGGGGTGGGGTGGGTGCTTTACTGCTTTAGGGTCAATAATAATGGTTCAAATATGATTTGAATCAATAGATCATGGATGGGTGGGAGGTGTGGGGTAGGTGTGGGGTAGGTGGTTTCCTTAACTGCTCTAGGGTCAATAAAACATATAGTTTTACTAAAAAAAATTATTTTAAAATACATTTTAAAAAAATGAAAAAATGAACCAAATTTTAAGAAAAATAAAAATTTAAAAACATTTAAAGAAAAAAAAATGTTTCAATTTAAAAGAAGATATTAAGGTTCACGCACAAAGCTAGAGAATGTTGTGTGAAAAGAATTTAAAATATAAATTTTATTAAAAGAAAATGAAGTATGCGAATTATTAAAGTCATAGTTTAAATAAAAATATATTTATCTATTTAGAAAACAGAACACATTGCATCACGTTACAATTCGTTCGAGCGTAAATATCGTGCCTGCGGGCGCTCACGATGGTTTCGTGCCCGTTCGCGCCTGCGGGCGCGTACGCTCACGTTTGGCTTTCACGCTAGCCATTAAATAATAATAATAATAATAATAATAATAATAATAATAATAATAATAATAATAATAATAATAATAATACACATACATAATAATAATACACACACACAACACACACACACACAATAATAATACCAATAATTACATTAAATAATAATAATAATAATAATAATAATAATAATAATAATAATAATAATAATAATAATAATAATAATAATAATAATAATAATAATAATAATAATAATAATAATTAAAAATAATAATAATAATAATAATAAAAAAATAAAAATATAAAAAATATCGAAATATAAAGCACAAATTCGGAATCCTCACCCCTAATCACATAGGAAATAATACTTTTATTAAAAATCCGATCAAATTTACAAATGAGGCGCGGTGCGGCAGCCGGGCGGTGTGCGCGGGCGGGTGAGGAGGGCGAGATGAGCAGACGAGTGACAGAGCAAGCTTACGGGTGGGAGAGATTACACACACACCAAATCCTATTCTATTCCTAAAATAAAAAAGCATACTCGAATTACCAAAACTAATAAATCATCACCCCTTTTCATCTGTCAAAATAAGCTCTTCATTTTCTCAGCTTCCCTCTTTATTTTATTTATTTATTATTTATTTATTAATTTATCTTTTATTATTTATTTATTTATTTTTTTAAAGCAATGTTTTTTTTAAAAAAAAGTTTTTTTTCGAAAAAAAAAACTATTTCCCCTCCCTTATCCTTTTACCGTCAATATGGATCTGTTACTACTACTACTACTACTACTACTACTACTACTACTACTACTACTACTACTACTACTAATACTACACATACATACATAATAATAATAATAATAATACACACACAATAATAATAATAACACACACACACACACACACACACACACACACACACACACACACACACATACATACATACACATTTACAATAATAATAATAATAATAATAAATATAATAAACAGTTCAGTAACTCTCATAATATAGTATTTATTTTCGGTAATTTCTCTACATTTAAATCAGGGTTGGTGATTTTTTTAAATTCTTTTTAAAAAAAAAATCAATTTTGATTTTTTTGATATTTTTAGATTCGTACGACAAATCTTCTAAATTTGTAAACAAGCATTTTAATGTCTATCCCTTTCGACTGCATATTCAGAAAGTGTTTAAATAAATATTACAGGGAAAGAGAATCATTCTTACTAAATTTCATTCATTTACTTCTTAAAAATAAACGTAGTCATAAACATGCGTCCACATCAAATGAGAATAAAGGCAATTCAACTCCTACAAATAATTACGAGTTGATTTAACTATAGCCGCTAAGTTAAAACAATATCATATTAAAATGAATATACAGTTAATTGTTGAACACTTATAAAAATAGTATTACAACATTAATTCTCAAAAGAGTGGTACTGGATCAAAAACGGATATTTCATGGAAGCTTTGGCGGGAACCATGAAAGTTCCCAACTTCAGTCAGCTGGCGGCGAAACCATGAAATTCCCAACTTCACACTACCTCTTAATTAATTTTAATTTTCAAAAAATGAAAGCAATTGGTAAGGGAACTTTATAAATCCTTAAACGAAATATATTTCAAGGAATTATTTTTTAAAAAACGAAATTTCTTTACAATGGCATAAAATACAGTTTTTTGAATAGCTTCCTCATTGAAATCGAGAATATACAATAAACGTCTTGTGCAAATAGCGAAAACAAATAAAAAGATATACTGATTAAATACCATCGTTTAACGTGCTTAGATTAACATAATTTAAGATCTTCTAAATTTTGTAAACAAGCCTTTTTTAATGTCCTATCCCTTTCGACTGCAAGTATTCAGACTGTTATAAATTAAATATATTACAGGCAGTTGTAAGAGTCGAAATTCATTCTTAACCTAGAATTATACAATTATATAATACTGTCCTTAAGAGAATATAACGTTATATAATATAGTGTTACTATAACATTGACGTTCAGCACACTTTGCTACAATGCATGAATAAGTGGCAGCAATTCAATAACACATAGACAAAAATATGAAATATACTTCGAGTAGCAATCTTTGGTGACTATATATGACGCCAAATGCTAGAGTTAAAACAAATATCTAATGTAACAAATGACACCAGACTAATGACATAGTGATCCGAGTCCTTGTGATAGGTTCTACTATAGATTACAAAATATCAGTACCGTTTAATACAATCACATCTATTAATTCATCATACATAGTAGTTATTTTACGATAGCTGATAACTATGTTGCATTACTCCCGAAATAAAGTCGGTTTTCTAATGTATATATTTCGATGAGTACCGTCTTTAGGCAAATTGAGTTGTTTTATGAACTAATAGGAAAAAAAGATTAACCATTTTACTTAACACAATCTAGAGCATATGTAAAAAGCTAGATGGTAACCATAAAAGAAAGTTTACCCAACTCTCATCAATCTCTAATACTAATACATTCCAGCTAAACTTTATATAAAAAACATTAAAATTCAAAGATTGGAATAGCAGATGGGATATTAGAAACCAGCAGGAAGAAACTGGCTTATTAAACTGATCCTTAAGTGATTGCAATTATATTCAAAGGGAAGTCACTTTATTTAATATTACGTAAAACTGTTTTTCTTTACTTAAATGCAAAAATTACTATAATTGTAGTCAGAATTTGAATAAGTTCATTCACTCTTCCTAGTTTTTACTATAAAAAGCGAAAGACAATAAATATGTATTTTACATAGGTAAAACGTACTTCTTTGTCTCAAAATCAATAACATAAAAACTTAACTATAACTGACTATTCCTTAATGAACATTTTGTCAAACGATTAATACCTAATATAATATAAAATATAAACTAGAAATGGTCAGTTTATTTACAAAATGTCGCACATATGTAATAATGCGCGGTTTATATACGCCATTATTTGAAAGAAAGGTAATAAAAAATGAAACTTAAAGAGAAATTTTGATAACATCTTTCGGCTGTATTAAAACGCAAAATTTCTTGTAGAACCAAAAAAACACCGAACAATGCTATTGATGTTAGTGATTAGGTTTTACATAGTTCTTCCATGACCCTTTAGATTACGTCTCGATATCTGACTAATGCACAATCATTGTAAGAATTTTACATAAACAATTGCTGATGCGCGTATACTTAATACTAGATTGTCATCTGACATTCACCTAGTCGTTTCTTTAATCTTATGGATAATTTAATATGGTGGTAATAGACTTTTTAAAAATACTTTAATATTGTAATAAAATAAAAACAATAAATTTGTTCTACTTTTGCATACTTAAGAGACCACCAAATTTTGGATGAATTTCTAAAGCTTTAAAAAACCAAGTCATATATTCATAATATATATATTTTATTTAAGACTAAATTTAAAAAAAAAAAACATACGATACAGTGCTCTCTCTCGAACCCAGAAAACCGTGGATTATGAATTATATGTGCAAACAATTAATATTCGGTAATTACTGGCTATTTATTTATTTAACTACACTCGTTCAGAATTTTGAACTTGAATTCTCCATGTTTTATATCTCAAAAAAAATAAATGTTTTCTAGGTTTAATACGAGATTTTTAATGACATCACTATATTAACATTATCCGTAGCCTATATACAAGGTATCACTGTAAATGAGAGCATTTACAACACTTTCTATATTCTAATGCAAATTATATAGGGGAGCTCATTACACGATATTAGTCAATATATAATAACACTACAGAACATCAAAATATATGATATAGTGAACCTTTCCTATGTACTATAGGCGACTATTTATGTTATCAAAACCGACTTTGATGATATATCATATTGTATAGACACAATAGTTTAAATGAGCCTCGATGTTCAAATTTCGCACAAAAAAAATTCTAGTATAGTGGTATGAAGCCATCTCTCATAAAGAGCACCCACCATATACTAATGCGCTGTCCATTTATATGTAAATTATAATAGATTAGTGTATAATCTTTTCAGATGATCGCAAAAGTACTGATATACTGTATATTGGTCAATTAGAGGTGCCGACCAGCTCACCGATAGTCAATAGAGTTAAAATATAGCTCTTGGATATATTATTGCTATATTGAGCGTCATTTCTAATATTTAGAGTAATATTTGAAACACAGTTAAGTCATTAATGCTCCTGAAAGGTCTAAAGTCACATTTCTATAATATGTCATATCGAATGACCCAACCTCGTATACTGCACCAACAACTTATCTCTAGCAAAATATACTCGTTGTGAAATCGTCAAATTACCTCTGATAGATGCGATCACATCATATGGGTTACTAATATTACCAGCACTTATGGTATATATTATATTAACAGAAATATTGTTTCTCTAAACCTTCGTATGATATAACAAGCGGATCATACTTGAAAAATAATCATGTATCAATTTTACTCACCAGAGCCAAGAGACACAACTTGTAATGCTTCTTTTCGAATATCTTCAACATTAAATGAATAATTACATTTCAAGTACTCTCGCAGAAGTTACTGACATATTTTTGCGACCAATGATGCGGCCGTACGAATCTTCATATGGTTTAAAAAGGAGTACCAGTACGATATATTGCGTCTGACTACAAATATGCTGCATTTATTTCTTTTATCATCTTCGGTATATTTCTTCGAGTATAGATTATATGTAGTTATAAGGTCATGTGATGCAATTATGACATGTTAATGTAGTGAGGAGGAACATGCACCGCGCTCTCGCACACCGACCACCTTAGGGACATAGTATTCTCCATATGTAAATTTGTGATAAATTTCGCAGGGCTTTGCGCATGTGGATCTTGTACAGATCGAGTATTCCTTGTACGATCTGATCTCCTATGGGTACTTATTTTATACATACGAAGTCTTTATTTACAATAAAGGCTGTATAATCGACTCACTTGCATATGACCACGTTTAGTCATTTCAAGATACGCTCTCAAGTCATGTATCAGCGGTCTTATATAATTCGCATATTCACGTATAGTAACATATAGTAGGCTACTCACGCATGCAAATCATTCTACTCTCACTGTCATTTCTCGCTCGAGATACTTCATCATGTTCTCTCAAATAGGCGTGATTTAGCTGAGGTTGTGTCTAATATGATTTCATGCTTCTCTTCACATCCATTGTTATGTGCTACTCAGGTGCTATGGTAGTAGGAGATCTAGTGTATGAGTAGCTAATTGACAAAGTTCACTTGGTGTTACCTGTTCCAGTTTGAGGAATCAATAAGGCCTATCATTGATAAAATGATATACTCAACTACCTCATAAGTTACATATGCGCACATAGGCACATATTTAGATTGACGATATTACCTATATCTCCCAGTGTCCAGTACTGATCTCTGATCATCTTGCACACTTAAAGTGACCATTCTACACACGCTGTATCATGTCTGTCGCATTCAGCGCAGCACATAGGTCCGCCGCCTCAATGCATCGCTCTCACGCTCTCTAAATATCATGAATAATTTTAAGGACTTGTCAGTAAGAATCAATAAAATAGTGGACTCATACCCAACCCAATTGTTACTTGCTCAACAGTAGAGTTTGATGTCTCCAGTTTTAAATGCCTTTTGACTATCATATATAGACGTGATATTGAAACTATATCTGTACACGCTTATTAAGTTGTTCATGTACTATTATTAATTATACTTCTCCCCCATAGGGTCGGTATATATATATAGTATATATGTTCTAGAGATATACCTATATACTTGCCTCTTACTCAAATTATATGATCATCATAAGGTCAATTGAGAGCAGTAATAATCTGTAAGGTTATATTAATATTGCAAGCTATATAGTTATATACTAATATTAACCTTTTTATATAGGTCATACTATAGTTTATATATAAATATAAAAGGCTCAAACACTTACTCACTCAGAGACACAGCTCAATATATATGCTAACCCTAAATTCCATACACATACCTAGTAATCTCGACTCACTAAAGCTATATCTCATCATCACATACCACACATCAGCATCACAAGACATCACCTCCCTCATTAATGACCCCCAAATATCAGGTGAATATATAGAATAGATAGTAATGGATGTTAAATTAATACTAATATTATTAGTCACATGGAAGGATTCAAATAGTTATGGTGTCATATATTTATGTTTAAAGTATGTAATCAATAATATGCGATAAGTATGACAAATTATATACTGAGTATACATACAGTACTTATTATAGTTATTATATCTTTGTAATTATATGATTATATAATTATTATATATATATAATATTAATATATATATATCCCTATTTTTATACTCATTACTATTACATATAAGTAATATAGTATTAATGATATGAAATATCTATTATAAGTAACTAAGTACCCTCAACTAAATATTACTGATAAAGTTATTAGTATATAAAATAACTATAATAGATAATAGCTTCATGATACGAACGTTGGATCACAGATGTCAGTATGATACAATCATCACCAACAAGTAACCATAAATATATAGTAAATAACAGGAAGTAGATATATATATATAATAATGATATATATATAAATAATATTAATAATAATATGAATATACCTATTGTATAATATAATATTAATATAGTATAAACTACATATAACAGTATATAAACAAATAAAGAACTAAATATATCTAATAAAATATAATAATAATACGTATGATATATAGATACTTTATTAGATACCCATATCTCAACACGATTAATTATACTAATAAAGGGTAATGATGTGCTCATATAATCCCTAGTGGTAATAAGAACGAAGACCAATAAAATATACAAATTATTATTTTTATTATTATAAATATATAGTTTTATGTTACAATATGAAATATAAGAGTTACGCATAAAAATAATAATAATAATATAGAGTAATAATAATATATTATACATATAAATATATATATATAGATATATACTATTTATATTACCTTTATATATATTATATAATAGATAATAGTCACTAACACCCCGGTTAACACCTGATACGTTAGTATATATATATATATATATATATAAACTATATATATAATTGTATATATATCTATTAGTAATATAAATATATAGTAATTAGTAGTGGGATCATATGCTAATATATCATATATATATATATATTATTATATATATATATATATATCATATATATATATATATATTAAATAACTATTAGAATATATGAAACATATACCGTGATTTTATATATACTAATATACTATAATATATATAATATATATATATATAGATATATATATATTAATATATATATATATATATATATATAAGATAATATAATATATAATTATTATATCTTAATCATCTATGTATCATATATTCACTCGCGACTGTTTTTCTAAGATGTTCTCGTAAGCGTCTTTTCTAAATGAAGGCCCTTGTAGATGACAAATTGGGACACCGAAAGTGCTTTTCCCTACACGGTGCAATTTACTGTGGCCCTAACAAGGCTGTTTGCTTCCTCGCGTTTTGTGACGGGCAATATGGAGGCAAGATAAGTTTTTCCTTGGTATGCTTAAGCATATGTTTCTCTGAGCAAGCCATTGGTTCTTACATCTATAATGACAGAGGGCGCACGTAAAGGCGAAAAATCGCTAGTGATGATAATAGGAAACGTTGCCTCAATAGCTCAGCTTTGTCTTCGTACGATGAGTACAATAGAAGCGGACTTGGTGCTGGTGTAGTCAGATTGTACCGTCGATTTCTGCGGGCCACCGACGTAGGGGATTATTTACAGCGAAGGCGTCTCAAACACAATGCGATTCCTCTTCACTCCTCTTCTCCCTAGATTCTTCCCTCTCCACCGCCTACTTCTAAAACATAATCCAGAGATTTGCCCCCTTCCTCAAAAGGTCGAGCATCGGGATTTCATTCCAAGGCTTCATCTGCGGGAGGGAGACATTTATCTTGAAAGGGAAAAAGTTTGGGTTATTTTAAACGGAATTATGTTGATCATTTTCATGAATTATTTCTAGTCTTCTCCACATAATATCATGTACACATATTCAATACAAAAGAAGTACCACTCAGATACAATCATTAAGAATATATAATGGCAAATATACTGATATGATTCAATAATACATCATTAACAAAAATTTCTGTCTCCTCATACTAGATACTATAATTTAAATACTCTAAAATATAGTATACAGTATGGATATATGTACTTTATGAATACAAATGAGTTATATTAATTGTGCTATCTATATATATATATAAGATATATCATAGTATATAATATATGTGTTTATATATATTTTTATATTTTATATATATATAGTATATATATATATATATCGTGACTATATATATATATATTATAAATATATATATTATAATATTATATATATATATATATATATATAATATATATTATATATTATATATATGAAGAGAGATATATATATTAATATCATATATATTAATTATATAATATATAATTATATATAATATATATATAATATATATATATATATTAATATATATATATATTATATGTTAGTGTAACTTATTGGGTTAATTATAGACTAAAGAAATATTTTCACTATGATAGAGCAAATCCTACATCAAACATTGGTGCCTCAAATTATTTTAATAGATAAAATTAATAAATAATAATAATTATATATATATCATCTAAATAAATAATAAAAAAAATATTACTAAGTTTTAAATTATTAATTTGTTAATCACAAATTAAAACCAAAGGAAACCAACCAAAATAATAAAAAAAATAAGATAAAAAAATAATAGTATAATATTATTCTCTATATATCATTGGCTCAATTTCAAAATGGAAGCTGATATTATTTATACCGAGTATATATAATATATAAGTATATTATATATAATATTATTTAATATATATAAACTTTATTTTACAACATACATATACTTATTTGTAGATATGATAATAATTATATACAATATTATTAAGTATTCATTAAATATTAATATATATATATAATTATATATATATATAATATTAATTATATATATATACTATATATATATATATATATATATATATATATATAATATAATAATATATATATATATAATAAGTATATTATCAATATATATTTTCTTGAATCATATGTTATAATTATTCAGCTCGCGATGTTTCTAAAAGAGGTTCTCGTAAGCCGTCTTTTTCTTTAGAGCTTCTATATGCAAATTGGACACTCGAAAGGCTTTTATCCCCAGCTAGCCAATTTCGCTTGTGAGCCTAACAAAGTGTAGCTTTCCTTCGCGTTTGTACAGTGGCTAATTATGGAACAGTTGCAAGCGAGAATCAGGATTTATCTCCATTTGATATGCTGATGTCGCTAATGTTTCTGTTAGTAGCAAGACTATTGGTATCTTATACGTTATAATGACCCACGTAGCGAGCGTCACGATAAAGCGAAGATCGGCTATGATATATAGAGAAAACAGTGCCTACAATAGCCTCGCTTTTGATCTTCGTACGGATAGTTAGATATAACAATTGCTAAGAAGGCACTGGCTGTGATGGAAGTCAGATTGTGACTTACGATCTGCGTGCCACCGGACGTAGGATTATCAAGCGATAGGCGTCTCAAACACAATGGAGAGAGATGTCAAGACTTTCTTATATTATATATCATATATATATTATATATAATATATATATAATATATATATATAATAATATATATATATATATATATATATTATTATATATATATATATATATATATAGTATAATAATAATATATTATAAAAAATATATTCACAATAGACGATTTAATAGGAATGTATGTACCTTTGTATTAATAAACCGTACCTAATAAATTATAAATAATTTTTTTTTTTTTATGCCCCAA
>JABUQX010107299.1:0-10000 GCA_015478945.1 Trachelipus rathkii
TAATAAAATATAATAATAATATAAAATAATAATAATAATAATAATAAATAATAAAATAAAAATAATAATAAATAATTAATAAGAAAAAATTAAGAAATGGAAAATTTAATTTATTAATGAAATTAAATACAGTTTCTTCCTAACAAGTCAAGTGGCTGTTCTCCATATATGTATAAAATATTTAGACCAAGAACTTAAATAAGTTCCAATGCAGATGATAGCAAATTACTATCTCAGTTAAAATAATGATGGATTAAAAAGAAAATAATAATGAGAAGCCTAACAGGATTACTTACAAGTTCATTCCTTCCAACTAAATTTAAATCTTTTCTCCCTCCATAAACCAGGTCAATCGGCTTTATCTGCCCCATTCAGGACGAACTAAGCAGTCGGCGTGAAAATTTCTTCCAATCACCTCGCCAATTTTCATTCAACTAGAAACGTGTGCAGGATACTCTTCGACAGCAAGCGGCTTCATCAAATACAAAGTCGAGCCTAACTTTCCGTTGTCTCCTTACTCGACAAATCTTTGCTCTGCCAAAAAACATCTCTAGCAACTTCTGTAAATCGCCCTTTCCTCTGATGGTTCAATTTCTCCAATCGTGAAAAGCCAATCTCTTCGCCCTATTTTTTCATCTAATTCTACTAGACGATTCTAAGATATCTCTTCCTCCTCCTTCTCCCTCAGTGTGCCTATGTCTTACCCTGTGAAATTTATCGGTGCATAGCCCCTGAAAAATCATGAAGCAATAGGAAAGACGTGGGCCCCAGATGAATCCTCCCCAAGTTTTGAGGGAGTGGCTTCCCGTGCCTATCCCCGCCCTCTCGTTCACACTATACTCTACTATGTCTTCCAACTAGCACTTTCCCTCGAGTCGTGGAAGCCGCACTATGTCCAACCTATTCAGAAAAAAAAAAAAAAAGAAGCCTCTCTGATCCCTCTCACTTATCGAACTATTGTATTCTAATTGTATTCTATCTAAGACTTTGAAACCCTTCCCAACTTTCACTTTCTTAAATTATCTCCGAAACATTCCCTCTTTCCGATAGCCAGTACGGTTTCCCATCGCTCGAGCTTTCTCGTTTGGCGATATACTTCCTTTTACTATGATGTTTTCGCCATTAGAACTGAACAGAGACTTGCGTTGGCCGCTATTGACAAAATCCAAAAGCATGTGACCAAGTGATGGCAACGCTCCACTGCTCTCCCAAAGCTTCCCCTCCTGGGTACCTCTCCTCTTTGCTAATTATGTCTAGCTTTAGTTTAAATCTTAAATTTCTAAATATCGGCTGTTGTTCAATGCGACTTCTTCTTCTTTTTCGTCAATAGTGGTGTTCCTCAGGTTCTGTCTTATCTGCCTACTGTATCTACATTTCATTAAGGATCTTCTCACCTGCAAATCTAACTCTAACTATCCACTCATATACCGATGAACCCAACCCTTCATTCTCAACTCATTTCAGATTCTGCTCCTCTTGTACTTCTAGAATTCCCTATTGTCTTAATCTTTCCTATTTATATCTGGATAGAATTTCCGAGGGTTGTCTCAACCTTGAAATTCATTTTCTTAAAAAACCCAACTTATACAAATCTCCTTCTCTAAAACCTATTCTAACTTTCCTATCTCTTCTGACGTTCTCTAGAATTTATTGTAAAGAAAAGAAACTTGTGTCCGGTAACTTTAATTGAAAAAAAAAATGTCTTTGAAACTCATATGACAACGGTTGCTAGGGCGCGCCTCAAAAAAACTGGAGTTCGTTTAGACGCGAGACTTTTTTTCTCTTCTCAGTTGCTCCACTATACAACGGGGTCGCAGGTCCGCCCGTGGTGTATGATACTGTTCTCATATCTTGTGAGGGGGGGGGGCTCTGGCTTCCCCACGCTTTTGGATAGGTCGAGCATAGGCCAAAAGCTTATAAACTGTTATTTTGGCTTTATCTCTATTCTAATAGCACCCCAGCTGGCAATCTCTGAGGAACTTATATTGGCTTACCACCACCCTTACGACGCCTCTTAGCACAAGACCGCTGTATCGTGTTGTATTTTGGGAATTGTAACTCCAGGCTAGTTCGCTATGGTGCTTCCTTCTCCCGCCACTCTGTCTGTGAAATTCTTTTCCATTTCTGTATTCCTGCTGAATTTAATCTTCCTCAACAGTTTTTGCTGCGTCCCTACCTCATCTGCGTAATTGAGCATAGAGGGTGAACTTTGAAGCTTACTACACCCCCTCCTTAATAGCTCTGACTGTGAGTGGTGTGACAACTATAGTAAAAAAAAAAAAATCCTTTAGGGGGCAGATGTGCCAAACGAACTAAATCCCCTACTCACCCATCCAAAACATCATCAGATTATCCGCAGAAAAATGCACTTCTCCAAAATTACCTCACGATGGGCACCATATGTCCAAGCCACACAACTTATATTCAAATTAAAATTTAAACCTTTTAGAATTCTAGCACTCACTTACACAAAATCTACCATACCTCTCTACCAAAAGTCACTTATCAAGAATTGCAAATCTATTCTACCCCCTCTCATTCCCTTTTAAACACCCAACACAAACACATTTCACACCACACCACTCATTCACCGTTCCTTCCATCTTTGGTCCAGCACAGCTAAGCAAATCAGAAATTTGCCCTTCAAAAATACAGCCACACCTCTTCCTCAACGATTTATTCCTCTACATTCCATGATATCCATACATTTCATACAGTTCGCCGAAAAAATAGACGCCGATGACGTCCCATTCACGAACCTTCTCGGCAACCATTTTTTTTACTCCTGCAAAAGATAATTATGGCAGCCAACCCAAAACTACCACCATCACTTAGTTCCTTTCTACGACACGCAGGACATACATCTCGGCAATTTTTTCCCCCCACACATAGGGTATAAGTGATAGGATTTCGTAAATTTTCTATAAGAGGATGTGGGATATAAGATGGTAATTGATATGATATGTGGATAAAAGAGGGTGTCTCTAAGATGTTTGGAGATGAGGTGGATATGGACGCAAACAGAAAGGCGAACCGATTAGAAACTGAATCCATACAACTAACAAATGGTATATATTAGATATAATATATAAAAAAGTAATATATATATAATATATATATATATATTATATATAATATATATATATAATAATATTAATATATATATACTAGATAAAATATATATATATATATATATGAGTTTTTCGAATATTATCCCAAATCTTCTTAATATTTTGTTCAAACAGTAAGTCGGCAAAATAATCGCCAAGAAAATGACGGATGACGATGACGAGACATTGAAAAAAATATGCCATATTTGCCGCGGGAATGACGATGAACCCGATGACGAATTAATCGCTTCCCATCGACTAATATTAATAGATATATAATATAATATTGGTCAGCCTCTAGAAGAGCCCACAATCCATATCTCAAAAACTACAATAGCTACGGAAAAGTTACGAAGTTGTAATTACAGTATACTTTATGATAGGATATGGAAAAAAAAAAAAAAAAAAAAACTACAAAGCTACAGGGAAAAGGAAAACATATTTGAAGATCCTGGTAAAATTTTAGTCAGGAAATGTAAAAAAAAAAAAAATAATTGTTAATAATATTTAATATAGGAAAAAAGCCCATTTAAGAGACCTTTTATCCATGTATTCATAAACATGTTTATCTTCTAGTATATTTTATATTTTAACTAAAGAATAACCCCAAGGGTATATAACCACACTGATGGCAGGACTCGGCTCTCGCCTTCCGGAACTTACGGGTAGGGACTATTTCCCCCTTCCGGGGGGGGGGTCTCCGGAACCCCTGCTCTTTGGAATTTGGGGTCGCGGGGTTCCCTCCGCCCCTCCCCTACGGTGAATGAAAATTTTTCCACAATTGTATTGCAAAACGTAGTTCCTTTTTACTTTTAATTAAGTCTTTATTTTACAAGATGAATATACATAACTTTTTTAATACAATATATATGTCTGTGAATCATTTAAATTATATATAATATATATATATATAAATTATATATATATATATATTAATATATATTTACTCTGTCCCCCGCCGGCTCGAGCTCCCTAAAAAAAAAAAAAAGCAATTTTTTTTTTTTTTATCAGAATTCCTAACTAAAATTAAAAGATTCCAAAAATAATTCCTTTAGTGTTCAGTGATAACTTGATTTTTTATTTTTTTTATTTTTGTCATTTTAATTTAGAAATCTGAAAGTTACCCAAAATTGCAATAAAGTTATTCTTTCGCTGTGCTATTGTAGTTTTTGAGATATGGATTGTGGCTCTTCTAAAGACGGCTGGCCCCTATATATATATATATATAATATATATATAATATATATATATATATATATATAAAAATATATAATAATATAATATATAATATAATATTATATATATAATATATATATTATATAGTATATATATACAGTGCCGATATAAGTTCATTAAGTTTTAAAAATAGAATAAAAAAAGACGAGGTGATTAGTTGGAGAGAAGAGAATATTTAGAGGCTCGGCGAGAGTCTGATGGATTAAAAGATGAAAAAAGGAAAGCCACCTGGGGGAAAAAAATCGGATCACATCCTTGAACTTGAAGTCTGAAACTACTTCCAAAGCTGCTTTTTTAATAGCTTTTGTAGCATTTACCGGAAATCTCCGACACCAAATGGCACGAAGGCTATAAAGGGAGCCGAAAACGGCCGACGTAATAATAAACCATAGGGAGATGACGAGATATGGAGGAAGATTCTTCATATCTTGTGCAATGTGGAGGCACGTTCTCGAGAGGAAAATTGCAGAATCTTATGTTGGAAGATGGAGAAGAGGGAGAGCTGGGTGATACACCGGAAGGAGGAGACGATTGATGCTGAAAGGATAAGACGGCAAAAGCGGCGAGAGAGAAATGAATATTGGGAGATGCTGAAGGAAATGGGAGTTGAGGGACAAGACGAATGTTAAATCTGATAAATAGGTGCTGGAGAGATGAAATGGTACCTAGTGAATGGAGTAGGGCCAACATCTGCCCATATATTAAACAAGGAGATAAAAAGAATGTGGGGGAAACTATAGAGGGATTGCATCAATGTCGCATCCTGCGAAAACAAATATAGAACCATTAGAGAGAAGGTGAGAGAGGTGTGGAACACACAAGCTAGAAGAGTGCAACTGGTTTCAAAACCGGGGAGATAGCCACTATAGATCTTGGTTCGCTTGAAATGATAAGTGAAAAAGAAGGAAATCTTAACAGGAATACATGTGCACTGTGCAGCTATTTAGACCAGAAAAGCTTTTGATAGATGCCAAGGGCCCGGTTATTGGAGGAACTGAGTAAAGAAATAGTTAGAATATGAAATACCTGAGAAATTGTTAAGAAGCAAGCAAAAAGCACTTATTAACAGCAGAACACTTGCATGAACAGTAAAAACAATGTCGTGTCCGAGAATTGATAATGTGTTTTTTTTCTTTTAAATCTATTAATATTGTTACTTATTTAGAGTTTTTTTTCTGAAAACAAGTAATAATATCACTAAAGTGCAAAAAGAAAAAATATTTTTGTCTCTCTCTCTATCTTATATACATCTATTAACATTAAGTTAATAATTTTTTTTTTGTTTTTTTATTTATAGGAACAGATTGGCTTGTTTATTACGAGATCGTGGGGAACAGAGTGCGGAGGAATGACGAGTTTGATATACGAGATGTGATGAGCTTGCGTGCCTTGCTTTGCACAAAACTAAGAACGACTGCCAGACAATTTTACTGCGGAGTTTTGGACGAAGATTCGGAGAAGAGAGTATAAGTATACACCGAGGGAACAGGAGCTTGCTTCAGTTGTGATCCTGGAACGGTGGATTGATGACGAGAAGGGCCTGAGACAAACGCACGACCAGTTTCAATAAATATTTGGTGCACTATTGTGAGGGGGAAAGGACGTAATGCTTGAAAATTTTAAACAAGAAAGAACTGTAAAACCGAACGATGGACGAGTAAGCAATGGTTGTTCCCATTGTTTGAATGCAAGAGAAATTCCCGAGACAGAGTCAAACGATGGTATGTACACAATGTTTACACTGAGGCAATACTGGACCTTACAACATGAAGCTTCGGCTCTTAATGCAGAGCAAATAGCAAAGTCCTGGGGCGGGCATGCCGAGCCATGCCGCGTTGTTGACTTGATTAGAGGAGTAAAACCTAGAAAAGAAATAGAAGACAGAAATGTAAGGGAAGTCTGTAGGAAGTCTTGTTGGTCGGGAATCGAGGGACACAGCTCCCCTGAGGTAAGGCTCCCAACAACACATCGTAAGAGATCCCTAGCAGGGAGCACACAACCGAATGTGAACCCCCCAGCAGACTAAAATCTGGAAGATATACGAGACCGGGAGAAATTAATATGTAGGAAAATACCTAAATATATAGACCACAACAGTGAGGTTTAAGCCACGTAATGATGCAGTGAAAATAAAATTCAAAAACCACCCGTGTCCAACCTGCCGGCCAGATGATGAGAAAAAGGAACACCAGCGGCTGTGGCGGTCTAGATGTGATGGGACAGAGACGTGGGGAGAAGAAGTTTCGTACGCCCAGAACAACTGAAGATGTATGCACTCATATACAGTAGACTTTCGTACTTATGTGAGAAAAAGTATAAATATAATAATATATACAATATATATATATATAATACTCTATCTATTCCATATAAATATAATATATATATATACTATTATAGATATATATATATAATATATATATAATAATATCATATATATATATCCGTATATATCATTTATATATATAAATATATAATATATACTCTATACAATATAACCACATAATACTATACTATATATATATATATATATATATATACTATATCTATATATAGTATTTAATAAAATACTATATACTATATTATATATGTATAAATATAATAACGTTATAATATATATACTATAATATATAAATAATAGGAATACAAATTATATAATAACATCCATCTAAATATTATTTTTTATGATGGAATTCTATTACTCAAGCACAAATGCAACATTAATTATTAATCCTTTATATATCTATTTATTAAAATATATCGACGATAAGTCAATACATAATTAATGATTATTAAAAAATAAATAAAAAAATAGATTGTTAATTTATATAAATTATCACTAAATTTTTGTTTTCTAATATATTGATTATTATCACACAACGGCCGAGTTTATATTATCGATTCTAAGATCATATCTCGGCTTCATTATTTATCTATATAATATTATTATAACTAACGCCAACACCCTGATAATAAGAAGAAATACTAATCATTTATAGCTAATGGACTGTAATGATAAATTCCTTAATGAAGACAGTACTTGCCGTATTCGTCATTGGCCATCAGTCGGCTCAGATCAATTAAAAAAAAATCTTGAAGGAGTAGAAAAAAATATGAAAAAAAAACAAAAGATGAAAGAAAAACAAAAAATAAGACATATAAAAAAAATACATAAAAAAACTAATCGGGTAAGTCTTTATCTGCTAATAGTTGATTAGCCTTCAGATATATGAAGTATCTCATTCAGAGATATTCTGAAAAAGAAATATTCATTATTTCTTGAACAACCAACGGCCCCATATGTACGGTCGACGCCAATCCCTGCACGTCTAGTCCCAACCTCTGGAGGTGAATGATCTTAATTTTATTCCGTTAAAAAAAGGATGAGATAATAAAAGACCAAAAAATTAGAACATTGGACAAGCTATTTAGTACGAGCCTCTTGCGTACGCAGTCAAGTATCAAGACTCTCGTGAGTCACTACTTGTCCTGGTACTCTGCACATGTAGTCATTTACACAGTCAGTCACTAATCAACACGACCTGTTCGATCGATGCATTCCCAAAACTCGCAAATCATTGCAATGTGGTTACGAATTCCCAGACCTGATTGTCAGTAATTTCTTTTACTTCCCAATATATGTTCTCCTTTACCCACTATATCTCCCGTACTATGTGGGTGATAAGGATATATAAATTAATAGTATAGTTGTATTATAATTTTACGTAATATTATATATACTAATATATATACTAATATATTATATATGATAGGGTATATATGAATTATATATATACTGCTGAAATAGTATATATTAATAATATATAAATATGATATTATATATATATGAAGAAAGTATATTCGATTTCAAAGGAAACTTCTGATCCTGAGGTGTATTATAGGCGAACACTGCACGGCGGCAACAGAGTACGCCATCCGGGAATGGGTCGGCATACGTGTAATAAGATCGTTCGTATTGTCCTCAGTTTATTCTTACAGCACGGTGTTCGGATTAGAAACTTCACAACAGATCCATCCCTCCAGTAGACAAAAATATAAAAATTAAAAGGCTAAGATTAGAATTAAAGATAAGTATAGACGTTAAACCAGTGACTCGAAGATGAATAATGGAAACTAATAAAATGAAGATAAAAAAATAAAATATATTTGAAAAAATGATAAACAAATCATAGTAAAATAATTGAAAATTACTAAAGATAAAAGGAAATAAAAAAAAATAGAAATCCAAGAAAAATAGATGAAAAGAAACTTATATATACATAAGTATACAAAATAATGAATTATAGCGGAGGGGGCTAATCTTTCTAAAAAATAAAACAAATGAAAATAAATACCAATAAAGCAAAATAAAAATTAAAAACATCAAATACAGAAAGCTAAGATTCTATCCAATAATGAATAATTCATAATAAATAATAATAATAATTACGTATTATATCCCCTCCAATAAGAATAATAATAATAGAATAAGAATGATAATTATTAATCAATAGTTACCACATAATAATAATACATTATTATCAAGAGGAATTTTTATCTGCAATAAAATAAAAATAATTAACCAAATAATAACTAATAATAACTAATTAATAAAATAATAATAATAATAATAATTAATAAATAATAATTAATAATAATAATAATAATAATAATAATAATACAATAATAATAATATATAATAACGAACAAATGACACACATTCCACATAATAATACTACAATAGCTTAAACAAATGCTTAAACCCACCAACACTTCCAAACAAGCGGCAGAAGAAGCATAACGCACGTATACGAAAAGCATAAAAGCTCTAAACTAGGTAACGAGATCAGTTGGTTGTGTAATCAAATCGTGTGTAGTTGACAGAGCTTTGATGTATACCACGGATACACAGACAACTATCATCGTTACCTAGTTTAATTCTTTTATGCCTATTCTGCTCTATACGTCTTTGCTTCTTTCTCGCTTCAGTTTGGAAGTGTTGGGTGCGTTAACATTTGTCTACTATTTATATTATTATGTGAATGTTGTCTTTTTTCGTTTATTCATAATTACTATATTATTATACTTATTATTATTATTCCATTATTATTATTATTATTACCTTATTTATTATTATTAAATTAATCCTATTATTAAAATTATTATTAACATTAATAAATATACTATTGAAAATGTTATGGTAGTTTATTTCATTTTATTTTTTACTTTTTATTTTTGTTCCCGCTTTAATTGTTCATTTTTATTTTTTAGAGTATATCCTATACAATTATTATTTTTTACATATTTCATATTCACAGTCATGAATCATCTTTTTTTCATGATTTTTCTTTCTCTTTTTATATTTAACTTATTTCTTTGTATATGCATCATGCCGCAGTACCTTATGTTATTATTTTATACTTTTTTATTTTTTTATCTTTCATTTATCTAGTTTTCATATTCATAGTTTAATCTGTTTTAACGTCCTCACAACTTATCTTAGCCCCCAGGCAGGAACTGGAAACCGCCACCCCCCAGAATTTCTAACCCTTAGATTCTTACATTTCTTATTTTTAGTATTACTGCAGGCATGTTTAAATAGAAAGTAAAAATGTTTAGAATATCAGTTTCAAGAAAACAACGAATTGTTATTG